>CAUYQV010053518.1:0-25993 GCA_963574575.1 Galagoides demidoff | reverse complement strand
ACAGGCACCCGCCACAACGCCCGGCCATTTTTTGGTTGCAGCCATCATTGTTGTTTGGCGGGCCCAGGCTGGGGATTTGAACCCGCCACCTTAGGTGTACGTGGCTGGCGCCTTAGCCGATTGAGCCACAGGCGCCGAGCCAGTCATTGCTATTTTTACTCTAATCTGTAATCAAATCACTTATTTAAGATGATGTGCCCGACACATTGTCCTTCCCCCAGCAGTAGAGCCATTGAAGGAGTCAGACAGGCTCCCTGCCTTTCTGGGGTTTACATTCCAGGACACAAGTACTCACCTCTCTGACAAGCACTTTCTTCCCCATCATGTCCTGTGGTTCTCACTAATACCTTTCAGTCAGGCAAAGGCAGTGCGATGGTCCCCACTGTACAGAGAAAAAGCTAAGGCTTAGGCTTAGTGCCTTTAGCTCAGCGGCTAGGGTGCCAGCCACATACACTGGAGCTGGCGCGTTCGAATCCAGCCCAGGCCTGCTAAACAACGACAACTACAATAAAAAAATAGCCGGGCATTGTTGTGGGCGCCTGTAGTCCCAGCTACTTAGGAGGCCAAGGCAAGAGAATCACTTAAGCCCAAGAGTTAGAGGTTGCTGTGAGCTGTGACACCACAGTACTCTACCAAGGGTGACAAAGTGAGATTCTGTCTCAAAAAAAAAAAAAAAAAGAAGCTGACGCTTAGAGAATTAAGGTAACAAAGTCTGCTGGAAACTGACTAGGTCCAGCTTGCCCCAGGTTCCTCCTGACTGCAGTTTCAGTGCCCTCAGGACAGACACTGACCATTGCTGTGGGGAGCAGGGGTAGTGGGCCTGCACCCGGCCCCCCAACCCTGACCCACCAGCGGGAACTCAAAAGAGAATCAGGACTGCCCTTGCAGTGCCTTTGACTCCCAGGTAGTTCTGTCCGTGAAGTCTGTCAGTCAGCTGGGCCTGACACCATGTTCCTCTGCCTGGTGTCAGCTTTGGGGGCCTGCTGACTAAGAAAAAAGTGTTTGCTTCTAATCTTGAAGCACTTCCCCCTTGGACTCCCCACAGAGCAGGAGAGAGGATGCTAGGCCTGCAGGCTTTGTGACCAAAGGGCATGGGCTCAGGGGTTCTTTTTTTTTTTTTTTGGGCCAGGGCTGAGTTTGAACCTACCACCTCCAACATATGGGACTGGCACCCTACTCCTTTGAGCCACAGGTGCCGCACTTATTTATTTTGCGAGACAGAGTCTCACTCTGTCACCCTGGGTAGAGCACCATGGCATTATCATAGCTCACTGCAACCTCAAACTCTTGGGCTCAAGCAATCCTCTTGCCTCAGCCTCCTGGGTAGCTGGGACTACTGGCACCCGCCACCACACCTGTCTAGTTTTTCTATTTTTAGTAGAGGTGGGGTCTGGCTCTTGCTCAGGCTGGTCTCGAACTCCTGAGTTCAGGCAATTCACCCACCTCGGCCTCCCGGGTGCTGGGATTACAGGTGTGAGCTACTGCGCCCAGCCTGGAGTTTCATCTTCAGCTGGACCTTGTACAAGGTGCATCTCATTATTTATTATTCATTTACATGTTTGTTTATTTGCTTATCAGATATTTGAACCCTCTGAAAATTCTTCCCTTCCCATTGCTTCAGTGTCCTCACCGCAACCTGAATCTTGAGTTTACCACTGCTTTGCATTGGTAAGCAAATATTTTTATTTCAAAATATTTTTGAAATATTACAAAATATTTTTATTTCATGTATTTTTCTAAAAAGCTTATTATTTAGATTTGTCATTTTTTTCCTGGCTTAGGAGACTATCCTGCTGTGTGTAGCCTTCTGGGATATAGCATGTCTCATAAAATTATGTTGCTAAAATTCATCCATACTGTAGCCTATAGCCATGATTCCACAACTGTATCACAGTCCTCTCTGTTTTGGTTTTTGTTTGAGACAGACTCTCACTCCATTACCTAGACTGGAGTGCCGTGGTGTCATCATAGCTCACTGCCACCTCAAACTCCTGGGCTCAAGTGATCCTACTGCCTCAGCCTCCTGAGTAGCTGGGACTACAGGTGGGCACCCCCAGCTATTTTTTTCTATTTTCAGTAGAGATGGCGTTTCGCTTTTGCTGAGGCTGGTCTTGAACTCCTGACCTCAACTGATCCTCCCATCTGAGCCTCCCAGGGTGTTGGCATTACAGGTGTGAACCACTGTGCCCGGCCTCATCCTCTCTATTATGTTCCTTATATATTTACTTCATCTCCTGTTAAGGGACATTTGGGTTGTTATCAGCTTTCCACTCCTTTGAACTTGCTGGGCTGAACATTCTTGTGTCTTGTCTTCAGGCAAACAGTGTGGATTTACCAATGTACAGTCCCACCACCAACAAACATATAAAGATTCTATTAGTCTTGATATTATCAGACATCTTCATTTTTTCCAATTGAAAGGGTACTAAGTGGGATCTCACTGTGGTCTCTTAATGTTCACTGACTTTCCAAATAATGGTTTACAGTGCTTGGAGTGCAGTGAGGATCACCCTGCAAGGGGGCCCTAAGAGTCAGTGAAGTCCAGTCTGCTTACAAAGCCTCTCCTGGTTGGGACCGTGTCACTGTTGCACTCAACTCTGGGTCCCCCATACCAAGCACAGTGCCTGATACCTCATCATTATCTTCACTGGCATCATCGTAGCAACAACAATGCAACAGTAATTATAGATAACATTTATTGTCTGCCTATTAATTGCCAGGTGCCATGTTAACTAACGCCTTTACTTTTATTATCTTATATAATCATTCCAGAAACCCTACAAGGAAGGTTCCATATGACTTCCATTTTGTAGATAGGAAACCAAAACTAAGTATCTTTCCCAGAATCACACAAGTATAAAGGATAGAGCCGGATATGAACTCTGGCATCCGACGTCTAAGTCCTTAACCACTCAATTACATGTGCCTAAGAAATTCGTTTTTTAAATTCCAGATTAATGGGCTGCGCCTATAGCTCAAAGGAGTGGGGTGCCGGCCCCATGTGCCGGAGGTGGTGGGCCTCATATGCTGGAGGTGGCGGGTTCAAACCCAGCCCCGGCCAAAAACTGCAAAAAAAAAAAATAATAATAATAAATAAATAAATAAAAATAAAATACAAAATAAATTTCAGATTAATATAAGGGTACAGACGATTGGGTTACATTGCATTCCTAATAAATTCTTCATTGAAATACCTTTACCTATTGTATTAACCTGTTTTCTGTTGCTCAGAACAGAATACCAGAAACTGGGTAATTTATAAAGAAAAGAAATTGAGTTTTTATGGTTATGGAGGCTGAGAACTTCCATGCTGAGGGTTCATTTCTGGTAAAAGCCTTCTTACTGGTGGCTATGCTGAGAAGTACCGAGGAGGCCCAGGGGATTAATTGGTAAGGGAGCTGTGTGTGCTAACCTGCTAGCTCAGGTCTCCCTTCCTTTCCTTCCTTCCTTCCTTCCTTTTCTCTTCTCTTCTTTTCTTTCTTTCTTTCTTTTTTTTTTTGACAGAGTCTCATTATGTCGCTCTCAGTAGAGTGCTGTGGCATCACAGCTCACAGCAACCTCAAACTCTTGGCTTAAGCAATTCTCTTGCCTCAGCCTCCCAAGTAGCTGGCACTACAGGTGCCCCCCACAATGCCTGGCAATTTTTTTTATTGCAGTTGTCAGTGTTGTTTAGCTGGCCTGGGCCAGATCCGAACCCACCAGCCTTGGTGTATGTGGCTGGAGCAGTAATCAAGTAATCACTATGCTACAGTTGCCAAGCTTTTTTTTTTTTTTTTTTTGAGAAAGAGTCTTACTCTGTTGCGTAAGCCAGAGTGCTGTGGCATGAGCATATCTTACAGCAACCACAAAATCCTTGGTTCAAGCAATCCTCCTACCTCAGCCTCCCAAGTAGCTAGGACTACAGGTACCCACCACTAGGCCCATCTAATTTTTCTATTTTTAATAGAGATGGGGTCTTATTCTCGCTCAGGCTGATCTTGAACTCCTGAGCAATCCTTCTCTCTAGGCCTCCAAGAGTGCAAGGATTACAGGTGGGAGCTACAGTACCTGGCCACTTGCTTTTCTTATAAAGCCACCAGTTCCTCTACTATGATAACCCCATTAATCTATTTTTAAGGGCAGAGCCATCATGATCCAATCACTTCCTAAAGGCCCCAGCTCTCAGAACTGCCACACTGAGGATTAAAGTTCAACTTGAGTTTTGGAGGGACAAATATTCAAACCTTGGAACCTACCCATAACCCGCATGTGATGACACCTTGAATTTTTATCTCCTATCAAATGTGTTTAAATTGTGCCCACCTTTTTTATTACAAACACAACTTAAAAGATTGCTATAATTTTATTCTACTCATGTAACTGATCCAATTTGTGATTGGTTATAATTTCTCATTAATCATTATGCAGATTCGAGAGCTGTCACTATGAGAGATCTAACCTGCATATTGTTCTCAAATGTCATGAGATGTTTATCAATTCCTCCTTGACCAGCAATTCTCCTAACTCTGCCCTATTTTTTCTCTTATTAATCACAGTTACTGTCTCTTACATACCATATAATTTACTTATTACTGTGTCCATTATTCATATTTATTTATTTTTAGAGATAGGGTCTCACTCTGTTGCCCCTGCAGGTGCAGTGTTATGATTGATGCACAGCTCACTGCAACCTCAAATTTGTGGGGTCAGGTGATCCTCCTGCCTCAGCCTCCTTAGTAACTAGGACTATAGGCACACATGACCATGCCCAGCTAGTTTTCTATTTTTTTTGTAGAGAAAGGGTCTTACTCTTGTTCAGGCTGGTCTCAAGCAACCCTCCAGCCTTGACCTCTCAGAGTGCTAGGATGATAGGCGTGAGCCACTGTATCTGTTCTATTGCACCTATTGTTAATTAATATTGACCCACAAGGGCAGGAATATTTGTTGCTTAGTTCTGTCTGCATCTTTAATTGGTTTAGCACCTGTATATCCCTGGCACTTAGTACTGTGCCTACCATAGGAAGCAGCTCAACAAATATTTGTTAAATGAATGAAATAAATGTTGTCTGTAATCGTAGCACTCTGGGAGGCTGAAGCTGGTGGATTACTTGAGCTCACGAGTTCGAGACCAGCCTCTGCAAGAGCAAGACCCCGTCTCTAAAAGTAGCCAGGTATTGTGGAGAGCGCCTGTAGTCCCAGCTGCTCTCAAGGTTGAGTCAAGAGGATTGCTCAGGTCCAAAAGTTTGAGGTTGCTGTGAGCTGTGACACCACCATGCTCTACCCAGCTGGACAAAGTGAGACTCTGTCTCAAAAAAAAAATGGATGTATGCTTGCAGGAATGAATGGACGGATGGATGGAGTGAACAAATCAATGAATATTTAATTAAAGTTCATGAAGATTGACAGTGTTATTTTGACTTTGTGGTTTTTGTGTTTATTTGGGGGACAGCTATTTTTTCAGGTTTCAAACATTTCTGTAAGCCTGTTAGAAAAGTTGGGAGTCGGCTCAGCGCCTGTGGCTCAATCGGCTAGGGCGCCAGCCACGTACACCTAAGGTGGAGGGTTCAAATCCCCAGCCTGGGCCCGCCAAACAACAATGATGGCTGCAACCAAAAAATGGCCGGGCGTTGTGACGGGTGCCTGTGGTCCCAGCTACTTGGGAGGCGGAGGCAGGAGACTCGCTTGAGCCCAGGAGTTGGAGGTTGCTATGAGCTGTGATGCCACAGCACTCTACCCAGGGGGACAGCTTGAGGCTCCATCTCAAAAAAAAAAAAAAAGAAAAGTTGGGAGTCCTGAGATCCTGGGTCTGTAATGCCTCAGGGGTAAAACAGTCTTGACCTGAAGACCCCAAACAATGTTTTGTTGTTGCCTTTTCCTTTATCTCTTTAAAACTCCTGGCAGCTTTAATAGAGCCATTTCTCTAGCAATCCACACTGGTGTCCAGGCCTGATACATCCCTTTACCTACCCAAACCGTCTGTGACATTTGTGCTACCGGCTCTTAACCCTGAGCTGTTATTCTTACTTCCAAATTAGGGTGCACTAGATAAATGCAAAATCAGGAAACTTCGTTCCTAGTCAAGCTTCTGCGGCTCAGTTCTCAGAGCTGGGCCAAGCGGGTAATTATAGCTTCCCTCTATGGTGTGCAGGGCAGGAGGCTGATTTAATAAAGGAAGCCTGCTGTCTGTCTCCAGCCTGGCTCTGACTCATGGAACTAGGGAGTCCCAGAAGCGCTACCCGCAGAGGGTGGTGAGCAGCGAGGGGTGGGAGGCGAGGGTGGCCGCCTAGCAAGGCCTGGGCCAAGAGCCCTGAGAGCCAGAACCAGGAAACTCCCTGCTTGGCCAGGAGGAACCTGCAGCTGGAGCCAGAGGAAGTGAGGCTCAGACAGAGCAGCTGCTGTTCCTGCAACAGCAGCCACTGCCGCTCCCTTGAAAGGAGGCCTCTGCGTGTGGACCCGTAAAATAAAATGGGTTAGTAATTTTCATATTCAGGATTAATTGGGGGAAGCAGTCGAATTGCCTCTAATAGGGATGGCTGCCTTTGTATGATATACCGGTGTCTGGTTTCTTTCAGGGGGTCTCGGTGGTGGATGAAGTCTGGAGCAATGAGCTTTCTGTTAATTCGCTTTCTCATTGGGGCAGGGAGGCTGCTAATTAGGTCTTTACAACCACAGAGACAGTTTGAGCTGGGAGTGGTTTCAGCTGCACGGAGGGTGACAGCCTCTCTGGAGTGGATTTGGACTCCACCTTTGAGAGGTCACCAGAGGTCATTTTATCTCTCCTTCAGCCGGTCTCTAGCAGCTCCTCCTTCCTGCCCTGACAACCAGCCAGGCAGGGCAACTTGACCTCCTGCAGGCCCTGCGGGGCACGCGATTCCGGCTCCGCCCCTTCCCTTCCCTTCGCTTCCCGCTGAGTCACACACCTCCGGGTCAGGTGATCCTCCCCTGGGCCCTTCCAGAGCACCTTGACCTATATTCGACACTCTGCATTACGGCCGATTTTAACCGTCCTGGGAGAGGGCCCGCCACGCCGGCGGACACAGGCCCCGGCAGCCCCGGGCTGCAGGCGCGGCGCCCCGGGAGGGGGTGGCTCCCACGCGGAGTCGACCCGAGAGGCCTGGAAATGGAAAGTTGGGAGGCTGGAGGCTGAGCGCGGGGCGCGGGCGGCGGCGGGGTGAGTCAGCTGGGAAAGCCGACAGCCACTGGGAGCCGCGTGCTTCCTCCCCTCCCCTGCGGGCTCGGCGGCTCCCCGCCAGCCCCTGACTGTGCAGGCTGCTGGCAGCGAGGGGTGGGGGGCAGATGCCACTGTGGCTGGGTGATCTCGCTGCCTGCGGGACGGGGAGCGCTGAGGAACTGCCAGGAAGGGGGCAGACCTCTGACTCATCCGGAGAAAACTCCCCCTCACCACTCTGGGGAGCACTTTCCCATCCCCAAATTACCCACAAAAATGGCCTCTACTTAACTTTGTCTGTGGATCCTTTGTGCGATTGCTGCCTTGGCGGTCTTTGTTCCTCCCAACGTGAGGATAATGGGGGTGCTGTGGGGAAGAGAATTCAAAGAAAAGTGTTCAGTGTCAGACTTGAAGCCTCCTCCTTGGGGGTCCCGGCCTGTAGAAAGTGATACTAACCGAAGATCACGCTTCCTTTTGAATTAGAAAGGGCGCTGAATTTGCAGCCTACCTTTCCCACCTCGGAGCCCTGTGACCTTGGCAAGTCACGGTAGGCCGCAGTCCCCAACCTGTGATATGGGGATTTTCATAAAAACCACATTACTACTGCGGCAGATAGTGTGAACAGGAGATCAGATGAAACGCATAAAACACATTCATCGTGTAATTGTGCAGAACTCGACAACATTCCCCACATGGCTCAGGCACTGCCCCTTTCCCATCTGAGGGGGGGTATTTTATTTGTTCACCGTGCTCCCCAGTAGAGGAGCCTGCCTCTGGGTGAGTTTACAAGTGTAAACAGAAAACTCTACCCTCTCGCTGCAACGTGAGGACCGGACCGCAGGGAACAACTGGGCAGCCCCACACAGCTTGTTTATACATCACCCACAGGTCCAGCATACATCATTTCATTCATGTATATCAAGAAAACCTGTGTGTTTATCATGATTTAGATAAAAATGTGATAAACACAATGTTTTAATCAGGATGTAAACTTGTGAAGTGTTTGGTGGGTGTGAAATGGGAGGCTAGGTGGAAGTTAGACAGAGAGAAAAGGGAAGAAGGGAAAAAACTGGGCTGGATTCACCAGGAAGCTAATTATGCTGACACTTCAGAGCCCTTCACCTACATGTGTGCCTTTCCAGGCCTTGAACCTAATTTTTTCTGTTTTTGACAGAGTCTCACTTTGTCACCCTTGGTAGAGTGCCCTGGCATGATAGCTCCTGGAAACCTCAAACTCTTGGGCTCAGGGGATCCTCTTGCCTCAGCCTCCCAAGTAGCTGGGACTCCAGGCGCCCACCACAACACCCACCTGTATTTTAGAGATGGGGTCTCACTCTTGTGCAGGCTGGTCTTGAACTCCTGAACGCAAGCAATCCACCCGTCTCCACCTCCCAGAGTGCTAAGATTATAGGTGTGAATCACTGGGCATGGCCCCAATTTTTAATTCGTGATTATATATTATTTTCCTAAAGAGAGTCGACCATATTATATACACTTTAGGCCCCGCTAAACCTGGATCTGCCGCTTTACAGGAGACCCTTTGTTCTTGTTTTTTTTTTGAGACAGAGTGTCACTATGTCACCCTCGGTAGAGAGCCATGGGGCAGCAGTTCTCAACCTGTGGGTTGCGACCCACAGGAACTGTATTAAAGGGCCGCGGCATTAGGAAGGTTGAGAACTACTGCTGTGGGGTCACATCTCACAGCAACCTTAAACTCTTTGGGCTTAAGGGATTCTCCTGCCTCAGCCTCCCAAGTAGCTGGGACTACAGGCACCTGCCACGACATCCAGCTATTTTTTCTTGATGTTGTCATTGTTTAGGACCAGGTTTAAACCCACCAGCTTTGGTGTATGTGGCCGATGCCCTAACCACTGAGCTACAGGCACTGATCCATGTTCTTCTTTGAGATACTTCTTTTTAAAGGGACAAGATCTTAGGGCAGGTGCAGCTGGAGCTCAGGAGTTTGAGACCAGCCTGAGCCACGACATTCTACCCCGGGTAACAGAGTGAAACTCTGTCTTAAAAAAAATAAGACAAAATCTTGCTCTGTCACCTGGGCTGGAGTACAGTGGCCAGATCATAGCTCACTGTAACCTTGACCTCCTGGGTTCAAGTGATCCTTCTATCTTATCCTCCCAAGCAGCTGAGATCGAAGTCGGGTACCACCTTGCCAGGCCTTTATTTACCATTCTTAAGCACAAATGGATGTGCAAGTGGGTGGGAAATGTCGTATTTCCATGTGGTCACCACCATGAACTCAGATCCACATACATGGCCGCGCAAATACAACGGCTTAAGGAACAGGATTTAGAAAGATGATTGAACAAAATAATCGGTCCGATTCTAATTGATTTCCATAATTCTCTTCTGATGCTTCAGGGCTTATACATTTCCAGATTTCAATCTGGGCAGTGCTGGCTGTACTGCACGGGGCAGTGTAGAAACTGACTTACAACCTGGAACTCTTGTTACTACTCCTGACCTCTCTTCTCTAGTGCTCTCTCACTAACTAGTTTTGTGGCCTTGGTGGAGTCCCTTTACCTCTTTGGGCTTAAATTTCTCTACATTTAGGATGTGATAGGTGATTTCAGAGTCCCTTGTTTAACCTTCCTGAGGGAAGGGATCAAAACTGCCTTGTTATGAGATATTATATTATTGAATACAATATCTAATGATAATAATAATTATTAGTATATTAACAGTGAATTTTTTCCAAGTGCTTATTGAGGAGGAAACTGAAGTTTATAGAGCTGTTACATGAACTCCCTGAGTCACCCAGCTGATAAGTGACAGAACCACAGTTTTGTTTTTTTTTTAGACAGCCTCAAGCTATCCCCCTGGATAGAGTGCTGTGGCATCCCAGCTCGCAGCAACCTCCAACTCCTGGGCTCAAGTGAGTCTCCTGCCTCCGCCTCCCAAGTAGCTGGGACCACAGACTCCTGCCACAATGCCTGGCTATTTTTTGGTTGCAGCCATTATTGTTTGGCAGACCCAGGCTGGATTCAAACCTGCCACCTTAGGTGTATGTGGCTGGTGCCTTAGCTGCTTGAGCCACAGGCGCCAAGCCGACCGAACCACAATTAAAGCCCAAGTGGTCTAGCTGCAGAGCCCTCTTCTTAACTATGATACTCTATATTAGACCCACAGTAAATGTTGTTTTAATGAACATCTTTTATTTATTAATTTTTTTTTTGTTTGTTTGTTTTTGCAGTTTTTGGCCGGGGCTGAGTTTGAACCCACCACCTCCAGCATATGGAGCGGGTGCCCTACTCCTTGAGCCACAGGCGCCACCCTATTTATTAATTTTGAGACATGGTCTCCCACTGTCATCCAGGGCTAGAGTATAATAACATCATCATAGCTCACGGCAGCCTCCAATTACTGGGCTCAGGCACATGCCACCATACCTGGCTGATTTTTCAATTTTTCATAGAGGCAGGATCTCACTATGTAGCTCAGGTTGGTCTTGAACTCCTGGCCTCAAGGGATCCTCCCAGAATGCTCAGATTACAGGCATGAGCCAACAGATTTTATTTTTAGATGGTTTTAGATTTACAGAATTTAGCAGATAGTACAGAGAGTTTGTTCAATGAACAAATCAATGAGTGGAGTGTCACTTGGTTGAGACCATGATTCATTACTCCTAGGATGTAGAAAGGGAACATCCTTGTGGATTTTCTACTTGCCCAGCACCTTATGTGCATTACTTCACATAATTCTCATAGCCACCTTGTTACATTAATAACATTGACCCCATTTTGCCAAGAGAAAACCAAGGCTCACAGAGGAAACTTTCCTTAGGTCATCCAACAGCTGAGGGCTTAGGGCTAGAATGTTCTGGTCTGTTTGATTCTAAATATCACATTTGCTCCTTATAGTTTTAAAAATGCTTTTGTGGCTGGGCACGGTGGTTCACGGCCTGTAATCCTAGCGCTCTGGGAGGCCAAGGCCAATGGATCCCTTGAGTTCAGGAGTTCAAGACCAGCCTGAGCAAGAGCAAGTTCCTATCCCTAAAAATAGCCAGGTGCTGTGGCGGGCATCTGTAGTCCCAGCTACTAGGAAGGCTGAGGTAAGAGGATCGTTTGAGTCCAGGAGTTTGAGATTGCTATGAGCTATGATGCCATGGCAGCACTCTGCTCAGGGTGACTGAGTGAGACTCTGTGAGGTGGGTGGGTTGCTTGAGCTCACAAGTTAGAGACCAGCCTCAGCAAAAAATGAGATGCTTGGGGCAGCACCTCTGGCTCAAAGGAGTAGGGCACTGGCCCCATATACCGGAGATAACAGGTTCAAACCTGGCCCCAGCCAAAACTGCAAAAAAAGAAAAAAAAACCCAAGATGCCCGTCTCTACTAAAAATAGAAAAACTGAGGCAAAAGGATCGCTTGAGCCCAAGTTGAAGGTTGCTGTGAGCTATGACAGCACCGGATTCTACCCAGGGCAACAGTTTGAGACTCTTGAGAGAGAGAGAGAGAAAGAAAAAGGAAAGAGAAAAGAAAAAAATGCTTTTGTATCCTTGTTATCTTTAGGTCTTCAGGACAGCTCGGGAAGGTGGGTGAGGCAGTTATTCTAATTCCATTTTATAGAGGAGGCTACTCAGGCTTAAAAAAATTAAATGTGTATGACTAGGGTTGAGGCAGCATCGGGACTGAACACAGATGGCAGATGGGTCGACTTCCTAGTCCATGTCCCCCCCCCCCCGTCTCACCAGAGCACCCCTCTGCTACCAACTCCTCATGGCACAGATTCTTGCTGGGCCTGCCCAGAGGAAATGCCTAGTTTGCTACGAGTCCTCAAGGGACTGCTCCCCTTCCCGGGGGTTGCTCAGGGGATTTTTCCAAAATCTAACTTGGCATTGAACTTCTTTCCCTATATGTTTGGAGGCAAGAGGTGTACTTTGACATTTTGGATTTTTTTCCATGTTTTTTTTTGAGACAGCGCCTCAAGCTATCCCCCTGGGTAGAGTGCCATGGCATCACAGCTCATAGCAACCTCCAACTCCTGGGCTCAAGCGAGTCTCCTGCCTCAGCCTCCCAAGTAGCTGGGACCACAGGCGCCCGCCACAACGCCCGCCCATTTTTTGGTTGCAGCCATCATTGTTGTTTGGCGGGCCCGGGCTGGGGATTCGAACCGCCACCTTAGGTGTACGTGGCTGGCTGGTGCCTTAGCTGATTAAGCCACAGGCACCGAGCCTTTTTCTATGTATTTAACTAACAGGAAGAGTTGGCCATTTTTAGTTTCAGGAGGTTGTATCTGATTTTGATGGTGTGGTCAGAAATTGCATCCCCAATATTGGATGCCCATCTCAAGGGCAGCAAAGAAGGCCTTTCCGCTCCGCCCTTGGCTCTCAGGTCCATATAAACATCCCTTTAAAGCAGCGGTTCTCAACCTTCCTAATGTCGCAACCCTTTAATACAGTTCCTCATGTTGTGGTGACCCCCAACCATAAAATTATTTTCATACACCTATATTTGTACAGGCTGTATGTGATGGTTTTAGGTGACCTCTGTGAAAGGGTCATTTGACCCCCAAAGGGGTCACGGCCCACAGCTTGAGAACTGCTGCTTTAAAGGAAGCAAATTATCATGGGCACATCTTCCTTTTAAAATTGTTATTATTAATTCATCTTCGTATTTTGAAAAAGTTTAAACCTACAGAAATGGTTCAAAAGTTACAATGAACTCCTTTCTCTGTATATCTCAGATTAAGAAGGTTTAATTCATTGTTAAAATCTCACTTAATGTTATTTTATTTCTCTTTAAAATATTAATTTTGGGAGGTGCCTGTAGCTCAAGCGGCTAAGGCGCCAGCCACATACACCGGAGCTGGCAGCTTTGAATCCAGCCGGGGCCTGCCAAACAACAATGACAACTATAACCAAAAATAGCCCGGCGTTGTGGCGAGTGCCTGTAGTCCCAGCTACTTGGGAGGCTGAGGCAAGAGGATCACTTAAGCCCAAGAGTTTGAGGTTGCTGTAAGCAGTGATGCTATGGCACTCTACCCAGGGTGACAGCTTGAGACTCTGTCTCAAAATATAAATAAATAAATAAAATATTAATTTTGTTTGTTTTGAGTAGGAATTACATTTGTATGGTTCAGAAATCAAAAGGATATACAGCAAGGTGTCTCCCCTAAACCCTGTCTGTCATTATCCAGTGCCTTCTCTAGAAGAAGCCAATATTTTCTATTTCTTTATTTTATTTTATTTTATTTTATTTTATTTCATTTTGAGACAGAGTCTCAAGCTGTCACCCCAGGGGTAGAGTGCCATGGTATCACAGCTCACAGCAACCTCCAACTCTTGGGCTTAAGCGATCCTCTTGCCTCATCTTCCCAAGAAGCTGGAACTACAGGTGCCCGCCACAACGCCCGGCTAATTTTTGGTTGTAGTTGTCATTGTTGTTTGGCAGGTCCGGGCTGGATTCGAACCGGCCAACTCTGGTGTATGTGGCTAGTCCCCTACTCCTTTGAGCCACAGGTGCCACCCCATGCTTATTTATTTATTTATGTATTTTTATTAAATCATAGCTGTGTACATTAATACTATCGTGGGATACAATGTGCTGTTTTTATATACAAATTGAAATATTTTCATCAAACTGGTTAACATAGCCTTCATGTCATTTTCTTAGTTATTGTGTTAAGACATTTATATTCTACATTTAGAAAGATTCACATGTACCCTTTCTCTTTTTTTTAAGAGACAGAGTCTCACTTTATTGCCCTCGGTAGAGTGCCTTGGCATCACAGCTCACAGCAACCTCCAACTCCTGGGAGTAGCTGGGACTACAGGCACTTACCACAATGTCCGGCTATTTTTTGTTACACTTTGGCCAGGACTGGGTTCGAACCTGCCACCCTTGGTATATGAGGCTGGTGTCCTACCCACTGAGCCACAGAAGCCGCCCCCCCTCCCCCACTCTCTCTCTTTTTTTAATGACTTTATTGTATTCCATAGTATGAGTGCTACTTAACTTGCTTAACCAAATTCCCTCAGATGAGCACTCAGGTTTTTTCCAAATTTTTGCCAATGCTAGTAGTGCTGCCGTGGATAAGCTTGTGTGTATGTTCTACTGGAGGGCTTACAACTGTTCATAGAACATGGAATCAAAGTTCTACTATAAGACCAGGAAGTTTCTTTCTTTCTTTCTTTCTTTTTGAGACAGAGTCTCACTCTGTTGCCCTGGGTACAGTGTCGTGGTGTCACAGTTCACAACAACCTCAAACTCTTGGGCTCAAACTGTCTTCTTGCCTCAGCCTCCTGAGTAGCTGGGACTACTGGCACCCACCGTGATGCCTGGCTAGGTACCAGGAAGTTTCCTAAGTTCTACTTAGAAGGAGGGTTATTGCTTGTCTCTATATTCTTTTGATCTGGGGATTGGTAACTTAATATTGAATGCTTAGCTCTTAAGTTTTTACAGGTGATAATTCTCTGTTCACAACAGTGATAAGAACTTTTGTGAACAGAATGCTTTCTGGTTCTAAAATGGTCTGTTTCTCGTTATTCTCCTGTGCTTTATCTCTGCTCAGGTCATGGGTCAGTTTGTTCCATACAAATCCCATCTGTGTTGCCACCAGGAATCTAATACAGCCTGGGATCTATTTATCACTTTGTGTTCTGACTTAGCTACCAGGTTAGAATATGTGACGCCGAAGTTCAGGTTTGATGATGTTTGTATTTGGGAAATAAACCGAAGTTTTCTATGTGTGCTATTTGGGGAATTCAAAGAAGCATAGTAAAAAGACATAAAGACCACCGCCAACAACAACAAAAAAATGATAAACAGATATTTTGCAAAGGACAGCTGGAAGGCAGTGCTGAAGAATTAAGTAGCCAGGAATATCCTCCATTTCCTTCTCAAGTTAGGTCTTATTACATGTGTTTACTAGGTCACATTCCATATTTAAAAACAAAAAACAAAAAAACGAAAACCTGAATCCCATCAGTGTTAGAGGAAAAGAAGAAAGGTTCATAGTCTAATTAAAGATTCACCTGACTCAGACGCACAAACCGCCCCCCCACACACACACCATGTATCTGTTATGGTTATGGTGCTGCATTTTGAAAGAAACAAAAGGTCATCCCATTCAGCATTCTCATCTTTTGAAGTTAGATTGATTGTCCCCTCTCTCTGTATCTCTTTGTTCCTGCAAGTTCAATTCTCAAAAATGTTTCTTGGATATAAGCTTTAGAGTCAGGCTGGGCGAGGTGGCTCACACCTGTAATCCTAGCACTCTGGGAGGCGGAGGCAGGTGGATTGCCTAAGCTCATAGGTTCGAAACCAGCCTGAGCAAGATCCCATCTCTAAAAACCGCTGGGTGTTATGGCAGTTGCCTATAGTCCCAGCTACTTGAGGCAAGAAAATTGCTTGAGCCCAGGAGTTTGAGTTTGCTGTGAGCTATGATGCTACAGCACTGTACCAAGGTTGACAAAGTGAGACTGTGTATCAAAAAAAAAAAAAGAGAGAGAGAGAGAGAGAAAAGAAAAGCAGTGTAGAGTTCATGGATCATACATTCAGTTGTCTATAGAGACCAGATAGTAATGGATACAAATAGGTGTAAGGTAATAGGGACTAGTGGGGTCCATGACAAACTACTCAGCTCCTGGGATTGTTATCAATTGAGTATGGGAGTTTCATGTTCTAGAATTTCTCATTTTTCAGAAAAGCTGAAAATACAAATATTTAGATAAAATAGTCCGATTATCAAATGTAACTAATTCAAGATTGTTAAATACACACTGTGCAGGCCCATTTATGATCTCTGATATAAACAGATAATTTTCATGCATCTTGGAGTATGATAAGAAAGATAGACAAAGGAAAGACATCTGATCAACCTGATGGTTTGAACAGGTAAATTTTTTAGGGAGTTGATCTTTGTTAAATTGACCCTTTTACCAAAGTTCTGCTTTACCTATTTAACCAGTAGGTTATTTTGCAGAATAAGCAATATCTAAGGAGTCCTGGTGGAGCGGGAAGAAAATGCTGAACTGAGAAGTCAGAGGCTGGGGTCCTAGTGCTGGTTCTCCCACAGACTTACTGTGCAATGTTGGCTGAATCCCTCAGCCCTTCTGGCTTTAATTTGTTGTCTGCAGAACAGGGGACTGAACTTAAGAGTTTTCAAAATGTATCCTCCAGACTTAGGAAGTCTTCAGAGATGCTTGTGAGAAATAAGGAAGGGTGGGGAATCCCCAGGGCCTGCTGGAGGCAGCTCACCCTTTGTTCTGTTTTCTTTTGGGGGCTTCTGCTTTTCTATTTTATATCTTAAGCTTCTGCCAAAAGAACAATTTTTTTTCCTTAGAAATTAATAATCCAAGGTTTCTATTAACTCAATATCATTGTTGCAAGTATTTATATTCTACAAGGAGATTAATATGCAATAATTCTTATCATTCTGCAGGAGGCTCAGATCCCATATTAGCATTTGATCTAATGTTCTATTCTGTTTTTATGCCCCATAGTGTATAGTCTGTTATCTATGCCTATATGGCTTCAACTGAGTTTGAGTTCCATATGTATCAGTAGTACAGATCTGGGTACAGGTATTTCTACAGAAAATGAAGCAAGCGAGACACAGAAAGAGATAATTTTGCAAATTTGGACTTGGCAGTCTGAAACATACAATCTGGAAGCAATAATCTAAATGGGGACTTCCGTTCATACACAATATTTTTTTTTTTTAAGACAGAGTTTCACTTTGTCACCCTTGGTAGAGTGCTGTGGCATTGTAGCTGACAGCAACCCCAAACTCTTGGGCTCAAGTGATTCTCTTGCCTCAGTCTCTACAGGCACCTGCCACAATGCCCAGCTATTTTTAGAGATGGGGTCTCAATCTTGCTCAGGCTGGTCTTGAACTCTTGAGCTCAGGCAATCCACCTGCCTCTGCCTCCCAGAGTGCTAGGATTACAGGCGTGAACCACCATGCCTGGCTGAGAACAATTTTTCCAAAAAGTTTGGAAATCTTTGGATGAGTTCATCCGCTTTAGTGTAAGGTGTTATTAGCCCAGGTTTGGCAGACTGTATAAAGGCTGCAGCTCACGTTTTGTTTGTTAAGGCTGAATGTTAAGTTTTCTCTTCATTTGTCTAATGCTGTTTGTCAGCTTACAGTTGCTGCAAGCTCCAACCCCAGGCCTAAATCAAATGAGCAAGTAGCCAACAAATATTATGGGCTGATCCTGACTCATTATCCAGTTCTATAGCTTGTTTTGGAGGGATTTTCTTTCTTTGTTTTGGTGAACAGATGTGTTCTTGTTTCTTTTTTGTCTTTTTTTTTTTGAGACAGAGTTTCACTTTATTGCCCCAGGCTAGAGTACCCTGGTATCGGCATAGCTCATAGCAACCTCAAACTCCTGGTTCATGTCATCCTGCCGGAGCCTCCCAAGTAGCTAGGACAAGAGGCACCTGTCATGATGCCTAGCCAGTTTTTCTATTTTTTCTTTGAGACAGAGTCTTATCATGTCACCCTTGGTAGAGTGCTATGGTGTCACAGCTCACAGCAACCTCAAACTCTTGGGCTTAAGCTATTCTCTTGCTTCAGCCTCCCAAGTAGCTGGGACTACAGGTGCCCACCACAACTCCCAACTATTTTTTAGTTGTAGTTGTCATTGTTGTTTAGCAGGGTTCAAACCTGCCAGCCCTGGTGTATGTGGCCAGCACCCCAACTACTGAGCTACAGGCACCAAGCCAGTTTTTCTATTTTTAGTAGAGACAGGGGTCTCACTGTTGCCCAGGCTGGTCTTGAACTCTTGAGCTCAAGCCATCCTCCTGCCGCAGTGTCCCAGAGTGCTGCGATTTCAGTCGGGGGCCACCTTACTTGTCCTTATTTCTGATGTTGTGTTGCCGCCATGTGTGATGTCTCACGTCTGCATGTCGGGAGGCTGAGGCAGGAGAATGGCTGGAGCCCAGGAGTTTTGAGGTTGCTGTGAGCTATTGATGACACCATTGCACTCTAGCCAGGGCAACAAAGAGAGACTCGGTCTCAAAACAAAACAAAATGGAACGTCACTCGTAGACAGTGTAGTCATGTTTGCTACTAAAAATGCTTTTTGTTTCATGTGGTTTGATAAAATACATCAACGATCACAGTGATCAGCAACCTGGAGGCGCTCTGCCACTTGACCAAGTCTGAAAATCATTCCACTGGCTTCATTTTTGTCTCTGTCTTACGATAAATAAAGAAATTACGTCTATGTGAGGTTAAAAGCTTGCCTTGACCACACAGGATTCCATCCCATACCAGTCCCAGACAACCTCTAAGCCAGACAACCTCTAAAGTTGCTTCTTGATGTGAGAAGTCAGGCGACAGCAGGTCTCTTGCTTTAAGATCCTAGGTCCTCGGATCACCTGCAAAACTACTTTCAACTTTCAACCTTCCAGATCCTCTTATCTGAAAAATACCTGACTGAAGCTTGTTAACTCACAACTGTTCAGGGATTTTTTGCTCCAATCTCAACTGATAAGAGGGTCCCTGAGTTTGAATATGTGTAGCCCATTCCAAAGTCTGGATTTCTTAAGTGGAAATGAAAGAACTTGTGATCTGGGGATGGAAAAAGACTTTGGGGAATGAATAAGCGGATTTTTAAATGTTATTCCTGCACTTGGTGGAGCTGAGTTTCTTCTGCAAAGGAAATTGCATTCCCTGCTGTTTGATCTAGCTACTCTTCTCTGTCTAATGGGTCAGTTTCCCTAGTGAAGGGAAAGTGTGTCACACAGCAATTATTCATTATGGACCATTTGGACCATTCTCTTTGTTTAGGACACTCTAGGCACATAATATATCCTAGGTCAGTCCTTCTAATTACTGTAACTACTGGAATTTTTCTTCCTCTTTTTTTTTTTTTTTTTGCCTAAAGTTTGCCGATAATACAGAAGACCAGTAATTTTCATTTGCACAGTATGGTACCTTCAGAGAACGCTATGAACGCTATCTATAGGAAGCAAGATGGCCAGCCATGTGACTCACACTTATAGTCCTAGCACCCTGAGAGGCTGAGGCAGTGGATTGCTTGAGCTCAGGAGTTCTAGGCCAGCCTGAGCAAGAATGAGACCCCATCTCTACTAAAAATAGAAAAACTAGCTGGCTGTTATGGTGGGCTCCCGTTGTCCCAGCTGCTCAGGAGGCTGAGGCAAGAGGATTGCTTGACCTCAAGAATTTGAGGTTGCTATGAGCTATGATGATGCCACTCTGTGACTCTACCCAGGGTGACAGAGACTCTAGGTAAGGAAAAAAAAAAAAAGAAAGAAAAGAAGCCACAGCAACACGAGGCAGGTAGCATAGATGTTATGATTCTCATTTCACAGGCGAGAAAAATTGCTAATCATTCATACCTGGTCAGTGGTAGAGTCTGGACTGTGACTCATCTATTTCCACTCTTAATCCCGTCTTGGTGTTCCATCGTCATTTGGCTTTTCTAACTGGAGGAAGGCAGTGGGTTCCAATTGACTTCCAGCATGAGCACAGTTTTTTTGTTTGTTTGTTTTTGTTTTTTTTAAGCTGGGGCTGAGTTTGAACCTGCCACCTCTGGCATATGGGGCTGGTGCTCTACCCTTTTGAGCCACAGGGGCCGCCCATGAGCACAGTTTTTGTTAACATTTCTGATGACAATTTTGAGAGGGAAAAGTTTATTAATTTCATTCCTTTAAAAAAAAAATCACTAGCCATTGTTTTTTCATTAAAGAAAACTAGAGGTCCCAATTGTAAGTTTTTAGTGTTTAGAGTTTGCCATAACAAAAAATACAAACCAGCATTACTGAACCCCCTACTACTTGGTCTCTGTTTCTTTCAGGGAAAAGGAAAGAATCTAGCCACTTCTCTCTTCTATGTATATTATTTTTTATTTCTTTGTAGCTTATGTGCATGATTGATTGATTATCTCACTTCTACAGCTAAATGGAAGGAAATTGTTGATGACTGTCTTTCAAGAAGGAAGAGAGAAGTGTGCTGGAACTTTCCTTTCCCCCCTTAGTTTGAAGATTTCAGGACAAGTCCTCACGGATGAACCTAGGTTATCTAAATGCCTTTTCTCTTTCCGGAGAGGTTCATTTTTCATCTGGTTTGTGCTGGGTGCTGCCCCTTTGTGGTAATGAGGCAGGTATTTTTAGAAGCCAAGAGAATGGTCCAAAGAACACTTTGGGGTGCCCTTGACCTGGGTGATACAAGAAGGACTCACAGAGGATAAGAACTTGATAGGTAATTACTCAGTTCTGTGTCACGTAGAGCAGTACTTTTCTATGTCGGTTGCACAAGTAATTACACAAAGAGCTTTTAAAACATACTGATGCTGAGATCTGTCACCCCCAGGTCTGGGCAGGGCTGAGTAAAGATAATTTTTAGATTTCCTGGGAGATTCTAATATGGAGTCAGGTTTGAGAACTCCTGATAGCTGTTTCCCGTATCTTGTTGAAAACCAAGAGGGAGAATTCCAAATGGTAGCTGTTTTTCCTGCCAGAACAACATGGATTTGTTGAGTAAGCAGTTCACTCAGTTTAAAACACACCTTTAGGGAGCCCCTGTGTTCTGGGTGTTGGGAATACCTTGAGGAAGAAGGCTCATCCTGGTGATGCCTCCAGATACTTTCTTTTTAGTGGATGGAAACAGAAAATAAATATCTAAACAGGACTGTGGTAAGAGTTAAGAAGGAAATAAATTAGGTAATTAGAAGTCAAGGATGGCTCGGCGCCTGTGGCTCAAGTGGTTAAGGCGTCAGCTACATACACCTAAGGTGGCAGGTTCAAATCCAGCCCGGGCCCACCAAAACAACAATGACAGCTGCAACCAAAAAATAACCGGGTGTTGTGGCAGGTGCCTGGGGTCCCAGCTACTTGGGAGGCTGAGGCAGGAGACTCGCTTGAGCCCAGGAGTTGGAGGTTGCTGAGCTGTGATGCCATGGCACTCTACCCAGGGAGATAGCTTGAGGCTCTGTCTCAAAAAAAAAAAAAAAAAAAAAAGTAGTCAAGGAAGATCCCTAAAAGGAGGGATCATTTTTGCAAGACCTGAGGAGGAGGAGGGGCAGCTGCACCCAGGGCCAGTGATAAGGCCTGGGGGATAAGGGCGACAAGCTCCCTGGAGGAGCAGGGTGGTGTCTTTGAGGAACAGGCTCCAGCTGCTTTTAGTTATCTCTCTAGTGAGAGGAGGGGCAGACAGTGAGCAGGTGCCAACCTGACAGTTCTTGTAGTTTGCACAAATCACTCAGTACGTTCTTTCTAAACAGTACACACTCTGCAAAGGACACACAAAGAGAAGCATTCTTCCGGAGGCAGTCGTGAGTGTGGATAGAGAGGGCTCTGCTTTATTGGCACCAAATTGATGATTATGAGAAAAGTTTAGGCAGTCTCACAAGACAGAGATAAACAGTGAAAAGGGACCAATGCAAATACGGCAGAACCTCCATCATTGACCACTTCCCTACACAGACCACCTCCTTAGGATGACCTAATTTTCATAGACTGGACACGCTCCCTGTGTCAGGAGGCCTAGTTCCTTAGGTTGACCACCTCCGTATGTTGGCTAGTTTGCTGCAGTCCTTTAGGTGGGCAACTCACAAAGGTTCCACTGCATACGTGAGATACACAGAAGATTTACCTTAGTCCTTTATCCTGTTGCTAATTGAATACAGGTTATTAGTGCAGCAAAACCATAGAATACAGAGTGTTAGTTTGGTAGACCTGACCCTGAACACTTAGTTCTTTGTTGTACTATGTATGTGTTTGAGTCAAACTCTCTGGAAAATGGATAGTTTTTTGATCATCTATAATGGTGGAGAGATCAAATATGTGGTTATATGACATCTAAATATTTCCTTTCTTTTTTTTTTGAGACAGAGTCTAACTCTGTCACCCTGAGTAGAGTACTGTGGCGTCATAGCTCACAGCAACCTCAATCTCTTGGGCTCAAGTGACCCTCTTGTCTCAGCCTCCTAAGTAGCTGGGACTATAGGCCCCCACCACAACTCCAGTTAGTTTTTCTTTCTTTCCTATCTCTGTCTGTCTGTCTGTCTCTCTCTCTCTCTCTTTCTCTTTCTCTCTCTCTTTATATATAGTTCTATATATACTATACATAATTATAGTATATATAGTTTTTTGTTTTTTTTTTAGTAGAGACAGGATCTCACTCTTGCTTAGGCTGGTCTCAAACTTCTGAGCTCAAGGAATCCACTAGCCTTGGCCTTCTAGAGTGCTAGGATTATAGGCATGAGGGGCTCAACAAGATGGATTTAAATTGCAGCAGGATAGGTTTCTTACCCTGGAAATATGTCTGTAATACCTGCAAAACAAACCAACTGATTATAAAAATACATGTTCACAGTTTCCATCCATCCATGGTCTAAATCAGGCGACCTCAAATAATGACCCAAGGGCCACATGCAGCCTGCCTATAACATTTATCCGGCCCACTAGGTGTTTTTGCTACTGCTGCCTGTCCTGCTTAGCAGCTGACTCGTCCCGGGGCCTGCAGTCTGGCCCTCCAACGGTCTGAGGGACAGTGAACTAGCCCCCTGTTTAAAAAGTTTGAGGACCCCTGGTCTAAATGGTATAGATCATACACACTTTTCAAAGCACACCAATGACAGCACCTTTCAATAAAGGTTGCATTATCAAAGTTAATAAAAATAACCAATTAGTAGGCACGTATTTGCTTTAGAGAATAATTTCTCCTTGTTGTATCCTCAACGCCCAGCAATATACCTGACTGGTCACAGACACTCTCTACATACTTGTTGAATGAATTCACTTTTTTAGTAGCAACCACATTTCCTGCACTTGATCCCTCCAAACTAGATTTAGATACGCTTCTCCAGGAGCGCTTATATTGCCCAAAGAGAAGCAGAGGCACACAGAGAGGCAATGAGATGCTCAGGGATGTTTTAGCAACGAAAACAGCAGCGCTTCCTTTTCCTGAAGAACGTTTCAGATTAGGGCAAACAGCTGTTTCTAAAAGCAGACAGTGTGAGATTTGAACTATCAAGGAGGATCATGCTTTGAAGTATATTCCTGGCTAAAAGCAGGGGATAAACTAGATAAAACTTGGAGTCTCTAAGATCTGTACCTGATTAAATGGGCCTAGGAGTAAAAGCCTGAAGACCAGCCCCCAGGCCAAAACAGATCTGTAGATATTTTTATCAGCAGCCTCTAGATTTGACCATAGTACTCAGCATACTCTTAAGTGATCTTTGAGGTGCTTTAAACTACAGCTGAAATTCTGGCGAGCCCTCATTTCTTTCTTTCTTTTTTTGAGACCGAGTCTTAACTATGTTGCCCTCGGTAGAATGCTGTGGCATCAGAGCTTACAGCAACCTTGAACTCCTGGGCTCAAGTGATTCTCTAGTCTCAGCCTCCGGAGTAGCTGGGACTACAGGCACCTTCTACAACACCTGGCCAGTTTTAGAGATGGAGTTTCACTCTTGGTCAGGCTGGTCTTGAACTTCTGAGCTCATGCAGTCTGCCCAGCTCCACCTCCCAAAGTGCTGGTATTACAGGTGTGAACCACCATGCCAAGCTAGCCCTCATTTCCATTTGCCTTTTACAAGGGCCTGAAAAAAAAAGTCTAAAGAAATTTCTGGGTTTGGCGCCTGTGGCTCAAGTGGCTAAGGCGCTAGCCACATAACACCTAAGGTGGCGGGTTAGAATCCAGCCCAGGCCGCCAAACAATGACGGCTGCAACCAAAAAATAGCCAGGCGCTGTGGTGGGCGCCTGTAGTCCCAGCTATTTGGGAGGCTGAGGCAAGAGAATCACTTAAGCCCAAGAGCCTGAGGTTGCTGCGAGCTGTAATGTCACAGCACTCTATTGAGGGTGATATAGTGAAATTCTGTCTCAAAAAAAAAAAATCATTTATTGTTTAAATTTATGAATATAATTATATATATTCTTTTAACTCAACATATGTTCACATAGATATATATGGACATATACACTGTATATATTACTGTAGCAAAGTAGAAGTTGCTGGCTGGAAATCACTTTTTTTTTTTTTGAGACAGTTTCACTTTGTCACCCTTGATAGAGTGTCATGGTGTCATAGTTTACAGCAACCTCAAAGCGTTTGTTCGTTTGTTTCTCTTGCCTCAGCCTTCTGAGTCGCTGGAACCACGGGTGTCCTCACAATGCCTGGCTATTTTTTGGCTGCAGCCATCATTGTTGTTTGGAGGGCCGGGCTGGATTTGAACCTGCCACCTTAGGTGTATGTGGCTGGCGCCTTAGCCGCTGGAGCCACAGGCGCCAAGCCATGCCTAGCTATTTTTTTGGAGAAGAGGTCTCACTCTTGCTCAGGCTGGTCTTCAGCTCTTGAACTGAGGCTATCCACCCACCCTGGCCTCCCAGAGTGCTGGGATTATAGACGTGAGCCACCGCACCCTGCCTGCTGCAATGAATATTTGTGTATAAGTTTTTCTGTGAACATAAGTTTTCATTTCTTCTAAGTTTCTGGGTCCCATGGTAAAGATGTTTAACTTTTTGAAGAACTGCTTTTCAGAATGACTGCATCATTTTACATCCCCCACCAGCAAGGGATGAGGGTTCTAATTTCTCCACATCTTCAGCAACATTTGTTTTCGTCTGTCTTTTTTTTTATCATAGCCATCCTCATAGCTATGAAGTATTATTTCCTTGTGGTTTTGAATTTGTGTTGCTCTAGCAACTAATGAGTTGATTCTTTCCTGTGCATGTTGGCTGTTTGTATATCTTCTTAGGAGAAATGTCTATTCAAATACTTTTTAAATTGGTTATTTATCTTTTTATTGTTGAGATGTAGGAGCTCTTTGTATATTCTGGATACTAAACCCTTATCAGATACCACAACCCCCTACTTACCATGATTCAACTTAACAATTTTTGACATACATACAGAAGTGGTAGAAACATGATACACCTCCAGTAGAAACTATACTTTGAATTTTTTTTTTTTTGAGACAGGAGCCTCAAGCTGTCCCCCTGGGTAGAGTGCTATGGCATCTCAGCTCACAGCAACCTCCAACTCCTGGGCTCAAGCGAGTCTCCTGCCTCAGCCTCCCAAGTAGCTGGGACCATAGGCACCCACCACAACGCCCGGCTATTTTTTGGTTGCAGCCATCGTTGTTGTTTGGCGGGCCCAGGCTGGATTCGAACCTGCCACCTTGGGTGTATGTGGTTGGTGCCTTAGCAACTTGAGCCACAGGCACCAAGCCTATAGTTTGAATTTTGACATTGTTCGAGGTTAATAATATCTGGCAGATAGATACTCTTTTATGATGCCTCGGTTTCCAGTTAGCCATTTGATCACAAGGGTAAACACTTCATATCCTGTGATGTCCTGTGTTGCCAAATGATTTTGCCCCACGGTAGGAAGATGTTAAGTGATTAAGTTAGGCTAGGCTGGATGGTGTCTGTGGTTCAAAGGAGTAGGGCGCCAGCCCCATATGCCAGAGGTGGTGGGTTCAAACCCAGCCCCTGGGCAAAAAAAAAAAAAAATTAGGCTAGGCTAAACTTTGATGTTGAGTAGATTTGGTGTACTAAATGTGTTTTCAACTGAATGGTATTTTTAAGTCACAATAGGTTTCTTGGGACATAAATTCATCCTAAGTTGAGAAATGTGTGTGTGGTTTGCTAATATTTTCTCTCTTTATGTGTTTTGTCTTTCTTTTCACTTTTTTGGTGATAGCCTTTGAAATACAGAGGTTTCAGCTCGGCACCTGTGGCTCAAGCGTCTAAGGCGCCAGCCACATACACCTAAGGTGGTGGGTTCGAATCCAGCCCAGGCCCACCCAACAACGATGGCTGCAACCAAAAAATAACTGAGCATTGTGGCGGGCACCTGTGGTCCCAGCTACTTGGGAGGCGGAGGCAGGAGACTCGCTTGAGCCCAGGAGTTGGAGGT
>CAUYQV010053515.1:0-20150 GCA_963574575.1 Galagoides demidoff | reverse complement strand
CAAAACAACACCAAAAAAAAAAAAAAAATTCTGGTGGGTTGGGGGGGTGGGTCTTTGGTCCCTTGTTTTGTTTGTGGTTATTGAATTATCCCCCCCACCCCTCAGTTGTTGTTGTTTTTTTTTTGTTTTTGCCCCCACACCCCCCCCCCCCCCCCAGATCTGAATGGAATTCCCCCAGCGCCATGCTCTCTCTGGCTTTAATCTACTCGCCCCCTGGGGGGGGGGGGGGGCCCCCCAAGACACCTGTGGCTCAAGGAGTGGGGTGCTGGCCCCATATACTGGAGGAGGTGGGTTCAAACCCAGTCCCGGCTAAAAACCGCTAAAATAAAATAAAAAGGGTAGGGGGAGAAAAAAAGAAAATTCTAGGTTGGGAGAAACCTGCCAGTTTCCAGGCAAGGCTGCATCTAACACACATGTATATTCCCAGAGGCCACAGCACGGCTTTTCCACATTTAAGAGCAGACTCCTTTCTTAGAAAACACACTTATCACAGGAAGCATTCATGAACTCAGAATTTCTACATGTAATTGTTTTGCAAATGTCCATAAATAAGGCCTGCAAATAGAGAATGATGTTTCCTGAACACAAAAGAGGGAGCTTATTTCAAGAAAAGGTATAGTGAGGCAGCACCTGTGGCTCAATGAGGGTGGTGGGTTCCAACCCAGTCCCAACCAAACTGCAACAACAACAAAAAAATAGCCAGGTGTTGTGGCAGGCGCCTGTAGTCCCAGCTACTCTGGAGGCTGAGGCAAGAGAATCGCCTAAGCCCAAGAGCTGGAGGTTACTGTGAGCTGTGTGACGCCATAGCAGTCTATCCAGGGCAATAAAATGAGACTCTGTCTCTAAAAAAAATAAATAAAAATATTTATTTTTAATGAATGAATGAAGTATTTTTTTTTTTTGAGACGGAGCCTCAAGCTATCCCCCTGGGTAGAGTGCCATGGCATCACAGCTCACAGCAACCTCCAACTCTTGGGCATAGGCGATTCTTTTGCCTCAGCCTCCCGAGTAGCTGGTAACACAGGCACCTGCTACAACACCTGGCTATTTTTTTGTTGTTGTTGCAGTTTGGCTGGGGCTGGGCTTGAACCTGCCACCCTCGGTATATGGGGCCAGCACCCTCCTCACTGAACCAGAGCGCTACCCTATAATTGACACATTTTTTGAAGGCAAGAGAACTAATACTTTGCGATTCAATTTAGAAAATGAATCCATTTTTTTACACATATGTATCTGAGAAAATCATTCTGCCTAATGTTTTATGAAAAGCTATTTGCTGAAGTCTTGTTCAAACTACCAGCAGAAGAGAATTATAAGACATTCACTAGGCTGGATATTCAACAGCCATTTATAATGCAGTATTTTATATATCATTCACAAGTGAAAATCCATAGAAAATAGGAATAAAACTTAAAACATATGAACTATAAAATGTGGATATAAAACAGAAAAATGACAAAAGAGTCAGGACAGGAAAATTAAGGACCTGCTTTTACTTTTTTAACACTTTATGCAATGTGTGAACCTTTTAAGGAAAAAGAACGTAATAGGTTCCCAGTGATTAAGTAAACCCCAACATTGTATTATTTAATGGTTTCTTTATTGTTGGTAATTACCGAATCAGTTCTAACCTGGTTTTTGTTTGTGATCAGTTTCTTCACTGTTCCAATACCGCTTTAACCACCTCTTGGTGTCTCAGCTAAGAATGCCTGTCTTAGTTCAGCCTGGAAATCCACCACAGGAGCTTGCCGCTGCTGAGAACGCCTCGGGTACAACTGACACCTAGGACAAGAAGCACAATATTTGTAAATGATAAACAGACATTTGCGTATATCTGTAGCCCCAATGGAAAAACTGAAGAGACCCTTACATTTTAAGAAGACCCTCCTTTAGGGTCAGAATATGTCATTACCTTATGAGGAAACAATAAACAAAATAGGAGCCCCTGCACACAGATGTGCAAGGATCTGGATATTTCCAAGTAACTAAAAACCTAAGAGCTAGCAGTTCTACAGAAACATTATCAGCATCATATACACTCACATTTTCCAAACATCCTGCGTGAAATAATCCTTTCTCTCTGTGGGTGGGAGAAGGAATTTGCTAAAGCTTTTTCAATGAGATTTTAAGGTTATCATTCATACTAATCTCCTGAAAAGTCATGATATAAGACAAAGAACTTCCAGGGCCTAGGCTGTTTAAGGACTCTGAAACTGTGTAATCCAACCATTTAGTAGTATGCAGGAAATTCTAGAGACAAGCCCTCAACATACAGCTATGAATTGGTAAGCTAGATGCAAAATCTTATCATAAACGTAACAGGAAATTACAATTACTTTGAGGGGAGATATCACTAAGAATTCTGCCCTTTTCAATAAATAAGGACTTGGAAATAGAACTTTTTTCTGCAGCTATTCAAAAGTACTTTTACCATGTTTTTGTACAATAAAGAATTAAGCTAAGGCCAGGTGCGGAGGTTAATGTCTGTAATCCTAGAACTCTGGAAGGCTGACTTAGATGGATTGCCTGAGTTCAGAAGTTCAAGACCAACCTGAGTGAGAGCAAGACCCTGTCTCTAAAAAGAAAAATAGCCAGGTGTCATGGCAAGCACCTGTAGTCCCAGCTACTTGGGAGACTGAGGCAGGAGGATCACTTGAGTCCAGGAGTTTGAGGTTGCTTTGTGCTATGACACCACAGCACTCTGCTGAGGGTGACAAAGTAAGACTCTGTCTCAAGAAAAAAAAAAAAAAGGCTTGGCACCCGTGGCTCAGCAGTTAGGGTGCTGTCCATATACTCCAAGGCATGTGGGTTTCAACCCAGCCTGGGCCTGCTAAACAACAACAACTGCAATAAAAAAAAACAGCCAGGCATTGTGGCGGGCATCTATAGTCCCAGCTGCTTGGGAGGCTGAGGCAAGAGAATTGCATAAGCCCAAGAGTTAGAGGTTGCTGTGAGCTGTGACACCAGAGCACTCTACCAAGGGTGAGGTAACATAGTGAGACTCTATCTCAAAAACAAACAAACAAAAAAAGAATTAATCTAACTGGCCTTTATCTCTGGTTCCTAGGATATTACTTCTAAGGACTGTGAATTTACCAAGTAATAGAGATTTCTTTGTTATTCAAGATAGGTCCCTAGGATCACACCTAAATTTATGCTAATAAGAACCACAAAAAAAAAAAATAAAGAAATTCCTGAGTAAAAGGATAGGGCTTAAAGCCAGACCTCCAGAGAAGGAATGGCAGTCAGAGAATGAATGCAATCACATTACCAATGACTGAATCTTGTCTGCCTGGTGAAATACCGACAAAAATCTTGGACATTCAAAGCTATAGGGCGCTTGTTGGTTGGTGATAGCCACTGATACTCAGGTAATACATGAAGAGAACAGGAAAGCTTTGGGTTTGGAGCCTTCCCAGACCTTTCTCTATGATTCTGTTCATTTATATCCTTTATAATTCAACTGATAGTCTAAGAATTTCCTTGAGTTGTGAGTCGTTTTAACAAATTATAAAACCTGAGAGACTCACAGGAATACCAGAATCTGTAAGTGCCTGTCAACTGTGGGTGGCCCGGAAACTGTGGAGCTTACAGTTGGTGCCTGAACTGAAGAGAATCTCCTTGTGGAGATAACTATGCACTTAACCTGTTGGGTCTGCATTAACTCAAGGTAGTAAGCATCAGAGTTACATTACATATACCTTTAATCTCCAATTAATGAAAAATAAAATGGTAGTTCAGGCATTCTCCATTCCAACCTCTTTTGTTAGAAAATGCCAACTGTCTCTGATAATAAAAGTCCTAAAAAGTGTTTTAGTCAAAAAAAAAAAAAAATCTGCTGGGCATTGCCCATAGCTCAATGGGTAGGGTGCTGGCCACAGAAATCGAGGCTGGCAGGTTTGAACCCAGCCCAGGTCAGCTAAAACAACAATGACAACTGCAACAATAACAAAAAAAGAGAAATAGCTGAGCACTGTAGTGGGGTGCCTGGAGTCCCAGCTACTTGGAAGGCTGAGGCAAGAGAATCACTTAAGCCCAAGAGGTTGACATTGCTGTGAGCTATGATGTGCTAACACTCTACTGAGGGTGACAGTGACTGTCTTACAAAAGCGGGGGGCATGGGTAGTGCCTGTGGCTCAGTGGGTAGGGTGCCAGGCCCATATACCGAGGGTGGTGGGTTCAAACCTGGCCCCAGCCAAACTACAACGAAAAAATAGCTGGGCATTGTGGAGGGCTCCTGTGGTCCCAGCTACTCAGGAAGTTGAGGCAAGAGAATCGCCTAAGCCCAGGAGCTGGAGGTTGCTATGAGCTGTGACACCACAGTACTCCACCAAGGGGGATAAAGTGAGACTGTCTCTACAAAAAAAGGGGGGGGGGCGTCATCTATTCATCAGTTCCAGGAGTTAAAAAAATCAAATAAATAAATATACAAAAAAACTTCTATTAATATTCATCATTGGTTTGCAGAGTATTCCATTTATATCGTATGTTAAGTTTCATTCAACATTCCTTGAATTTTCTGGAGAGGATACTAATGATAACCCAGTTCTTTCAGTTTGGAAGAAAGTAGGAAATGAATAAACATTAAAGTAACGCTCATAACATAAACAATAAGAACTAAGTGTCCCTATGAGCACATGAACCAACCATGTGGCAGGGTCTATCAATCCTGCTTACTTGCTCCTATAATCCACTTTCTCAAAATGAAGAGGCACAAGTGGAGAAATTATACGATATCCCTAAGTTACCTCAGACCCTTCCTCAAATTCAAGATCTTGCTATTTATACACTCTATATAATGAGATAAGAAATTTTTTTTTTTTTTTGGAGAAAGAGTCTCACTTTATCACCCTCAGTAGAGTGCTGTGGTGTCACAACTCACAGCAACCTCCAACTCCCGGGCTTAGGCGATTCTCTTGCCTCACCCTTCCGAGTAGCTGGGAGTGCAGGCGCCTGCCACAACCCCTGGCTATCTTTTTGTTGCAGTTTGGCCAGGGCTGGGTTCGGTATATGGTGCTGGTGCCCTACCCACTGAGCCATAGGCCCCTCCCTGAGGCCAGAAAAAATTAAGGTATTTATTCTTCAAAAGTATCAAACAGTTTCCAAAGATATAGACAATTAAAGACACCAAAGAATGCTTACCTCATCCCAAAACAAGATGACAATGACATCACCTGTTGTTTTAGTCCACAATGATGCTATTATATGGGATGAAAACTCTTAACAAAATATGATAAACCTGATGGAAAATTCACCCACGAACATGATTTTCCTCTGAGAGAACCGATGACAAACCTACCCCCACCAGAATCTCCAAATTATCTCTAGGAACTCTGGGAATAACAATGGTACTTTAAAAACCTTGGAGCTGGGTACAGCGGCTCAAAAAATGCTGAAGTGGAAGGACTGCTTGAGCCCAGGATCTGGTGGTTACAGTGAGGTACTTACTGTATAGGGCAATCCAACCCTGCAAGAGAGCAAGACTTTTTCTCCAAAAATTAATTAATTAATTAATTAAAATCTTACAGTTATAAAAGACTTAAAGGAGAAAAAAGACATTACCATATCAAAGAAAATGCAAAGTCAAATAGCCTATTACAAAGGACAAATTATTACCCCAAAATGTTTATAAAGTATTAATAAAACAATAATAAAATGACATAAGAGATATATAAAATGTTCTTCCAAAGCAATTCTGAAAATGTAATTAAATTATATACCAGGAATTTACAAATAAAACTAAACAGGGAAAAATCTTCACCCTTGCCAGTAATTTAAAACATAAAAATAAAGTTTACAATTTTTTACATAAAAATAAGCAAACAAGGCTCGGTGCCTCAAGTGGCTAAGGTGCCACCCACATACACCTAAGGTGGCGGGTTCGAATACAGCCCAGACCCGCCAAAACAACAATGATGGTTGCAACCAAAAAATAGCCAGGCATTGTGGCAGGCGCCTGTGGTCCCAGCTACTTGGGAGGCTGAGGCAGGAGACTCACTTGAGCCCAGGAGTTGAAGGTTGCTGTGAGCTGTGATGCCACAGCACTCTACCCAGGGGGATAGCTTGAGGCTGTCTCAAAAAAAAAATAACCAAACAAAAAGACAAAAAATGCTACCCACTTTACAATGAATTAAATATTTTAAATCATAGAAAATGAAATCAAATAATTAGTATTGGCCAGGCATGGTATCTCACACCTGTAATCCTAGCAGGCTGGGAGGCCTCACCAGGTAGATTGCTTGGACTCAGGAGTTTAATACCAGCCTAAGCAAGAGCAAGACCCTATCTCCACTAAAAAAAAATTTTAGAACTAGCCAGGTATTGTGGCAGGTCCCTGTAGTCCCAGCTACTGGGGAAGCTGAGGCAAGAGGATTGCTTGAGCCCAAGATTTTGAAGTTGCTGTGAGCTGTGATGCCATAGCACTCTACTCAAGGCCACAGAATAAGACTCAGCCTCAAAATACATTAACATACTGCATTAATACCTTGCATTTTCAGAGTGACTACTCTTGTCTTTACTGTTAATAACAGAAAAACAAATATCCATCAGCAGGCTAACAGAAAAACTAAATATCCATCAGCAGGCTAATGATGAAAATAATCATGTTATTACACCACCTATGTTCTGTGATCTATAAAATAATGTAGAATTATATGCAACATGGAAATATCCCCATATAAATTGTTATATACATATAGCACAGTGTCATATATGAAACCCAATCTCAAATGTGTTCCATACCTCCTTCCTTCCTTTCTCCTAGTGACACACATGCACACACGCATACACACAAAGAAAGTATAGGACAAGTCTAAAAGGGTAAAGATCAAAGTATTTAGGGATTATTTCTGCAGAGGAAAAAGGAATTAACTGGTGCTAGCTTTAAGAGACCCCTGTTTTATGTAAAAATATGTATTTTTTACAAGGAAATGTGTTCATGTATTAATATTTATAATTTTTTTGAAATAACGTAACTGTAGGAAAGAAAAAATGCTACCTATTGATTCTGTCAAAATTTTAGTGGTAATGACAATATGCCAAAAATGTAATGAGTACTCAGTATGGATCGTGTAATTAAAAATGTTCATTTGGCTCGGCACCTGTAGCATAGTGGTTACAGCGCCAGCCACATACACCAAAGGTGATGGGTTCAAACCTGACCCAGGCCAGCTAAACAATTGCAACAACAAAAAAACAAAAGTAGCCAGGCGTTGTGGTGGTGCCTGTAGTCCCAGTTACTTGGGAGGCTGAGGCAAAGTGAATAGCTTAAGCCCAAGAGTTTCAGGTTGCTGTGAGGTATGACACCACAGCACTCTACTGAGACTGAGGGTGACATAGCAAGACTGTCTCAAAAAAAAAAGTTCATTTATTTTAAATTAAAATTTTCCTGCTAGAAATCTAAATTAAAATGTTTGTGGCTAAGTGCGTTTATTTATTTATTTATTTATTTTTTTTTGAGCCAGAGTCTCACTTTATTGCTCTTGGTAGAGTGCCATGGTGTCACAGCTCACAGAAACTTCCAGCTCTTGGGTTCAGGCAATTCTCTTGCCTCAGCCTCCTGAGTAGCTAGACTACAGGCACCCACCACAACGCCCAGCTATTTCTTTTGTTGTTGCAGTTTGGCCGGGGTTGAATTCAAACCCGCTACCTTTAGTATATGGGGCCAGTACCCTACTCACTGATCCACAGGTGCTGCCCAAGTGTGTCTATCAGCCTGGGCAATAGGTGCAACCAACCTAAATACAGAGAAAATATTACATACACAGTAGTTTATATTTTTAACTAGATAAATGCACTAACCCAAAACAAAAATCTAAATATTCTAGAGCAAAAATGAATATGTAGATTTTCTTTCAATGAATAGAACATTATCCAAGTACAGAAAGTGATGATAATAAAATAATAAACAACACAAAGATAAGTATGCATATGTTGAAGGTGAAATACATAATTTTATAATGATCAAATCCACTTACACATGTATATCAAAAAGAAATATACTAATGTTTTAAAAGTTTGATTTACATTAGGACAACACAAACAAGAATTTCATTGTTTTACTCTGTCTTTTTATTCTACACAGGTGCTCTTCAATTAAGTTTGTTTTAATCCCCTCATCCCATGATAATTTGTTTCATCAGAAATAGGTCTCTAACCTGAATTGGTCCTCAACCAAGACTATACTCACTCTTGGTTGCTCAGTGAGGCTGTTCTTCTGCGTTTGACTTGGACTTCCACCTCTGGCACGTGCTGTTCTGTAGTCCGTCTCAGGTGTAAGCGATCCCTGAAAAAGAAAAACTTGGTCAATAAACTTCATCAATATATGAAACAACTATCTGTTTAAAGGTGATATTTATTTTTATTTAATTTTTTTTTGAGATAGAGTCTCACTATGCCACCCTCAATAGAGTGCGGTAGCATCATAGCTCACAGCAACCTCAAACTCTTGGGCTTAAGCAATTCTTTTGCCTCAGCCACCCAAGTAGCTGGGACTATAGGCACCTGCCACAGTGCCCGGCTATTTTTTTTGTTGCAGTTTTGTCATTGTTGTTTAGCTGGGCTGGAACAGGGTCAAACCCACCAGCCTGGGTATAATATGGCCAACACCCTACTCCTGAGCTACGGGCACCACCCTAAAGGTGATACTTAGATTTCTATTTAATACGACAGTCTTTTAAAAGTATCTACAGTATAATTAAAACAAGTTATAATAAAAATATTAAATCTTTATCTTCTAGTCATGACCTATGCTATAACCCCTTTTTCCTTTTAGGAGTCATAACAGATATATAAATACACACACACACACAACATACACAAAGTTCTACTCATCCTTACCCCCCAAATAGCAAAACTGATTCTACAAAAATAATTTAGGAGAATATTTTTCAGGATATAATAGATACTGTACAGTAGTGTACTATATGTATATAGTACAGATACTCTATAGTTGAATGGTAGAGCATAATATTTAAAATACAAAATATCTACTTTTAAAATCTCTTGTAAGGTCAGGCATGGTAGCTCACACCTGTAATCCTAGCACTCTGGGAGGCTGAGACAGGTGGATTCCTTGAGCTCAGGAGTTCCAGCCTCAGCAAAAATGAGAGCCCATTTCTATTAAAAATAGAAAAACTAGCCAGACATCATGATAGGTGCTTGTAGTCTCAGCTGCTGGGGAGTCTGAGGCAAAAGGATTATTTGAGCCCAAGAAAAATGATATTGCTTATGAGTTATGACAATGCCACAGCACTGTAACAAAGGTGACAGTAAGTCTTTGTCTTACCAAAAAACAAAACAACAACAAAAAACCTCTTGTGAAATGCTGCTTTCTTAGATTTCCTAAAGAAAAAATGTGAGAGCTATTTAGACAGAAATGTTACCAACTTAGCAAAAACATATATACACATACAAGAATACACACACCCCCCACCAGTTATGACCTGCAGAACACCTCAGAAAATGGCTGCATGATGCAACTGAGCATGAACCCCCACCTCCATACACACACACACACACACACACACACACATACACACAACTTGGGCTGGCCATAAACCGCTTAAAAGTGCAATTTAAAAATGCCAAATCAAAATAAGAAAAGGCACAAAAGTGATGCGAGTTATTTTTAATGCATGAAACCAAGTTTACTGAGATGGATAAAAAGGTAAGTTTACAAAGTAAGCATAGTATATATAGGTTTATGTTTGCCACAGATAAGAAAAGGTCAACGATACAACTTATACCTCAAAAGCAGAATTCAAAGGACACAACCCAAAAACTAATGCTTCGAATGCTAGCTATTTTTTTTTTTTGAGACGGAGCCTCAAGCTATCCCCCTGGGTAGAGTGTCATGGCATCACAGCTCATAGCAACCTCCAACTCCTGGGCTCAAGCAAGTCTCCTGCCTCCGCCTCCCAAGTCGCTGGGACCACAGGCGCCCGCCACAACGCAGGGCCAATTTTTGGTTGCAGCCATCATTGTTGTTTGGTGGGCCCGGGCTGGGGATTCGAACCCGCCACCTTAGGTGTATGTGGCTGGCACCTTAGCCGATTGAGCCACAGGCACTGAGCCAATGCTAGCTATTTTAAAGTCATATTAGATGAAAATTGGTAAATTAGCTTACCAATAACCCATGATTTCATTCTTTCAATAATTTAAATATTCTAATCAAATCATACAAATTATTTTTAACCAAATATATATTGAATTTATTAATGATAACACTTTATGCATTTTAATCTTTATGACCTCTGTTTAGGCAATGGCTTCTTAAAGATGACACATAAAGTACAAGTAGTGTAATTTTTGATCTCATCAAAAGAACAAAAGTCTTTGCTCCAAAAGACACTAAGAAAGTAAAAAGACGACTACTAGAATAGGAGAAAATATTTTCAAACCACATAGGCTTGCCATCTAAAACAAACGAAAATAATACCTAACCACAGGAGTTGAGGAAGGTGTAGACAAATTGCTAGTTAAAATTGAACTGGTACAACTTCTGGCAATCCCTAAAAATATTAACTATGAATTTAACATATAACCTAGCAACTCCACTGACAAAGTGATATTAAAAAATATAAATTTGTACATGTTCCTAGAAGCATTATGCATAATTCTCAAAAAGTGGAATAACTCAAATGTCTATTAAGTGATGAAAGGATAAACAAAATATGTTGCAGTACGGAATATACATTCAAAGGAAAGTCATTCTGTCATAAAAAGAAATGAAGTACTGATTCATGCTACAGCATGATGGTTATATAAATATAATTAATCATGAAATAACTATTTTAATACAATAAGTGGAGGTATCATCCATAACATCATGATCAATCCAATATTACATAATTACAAACACTATGGAAAAATTTTCCTAAATTCCTTTGCCCCTTTCAGCAGTGGCTCAGGACAAACAGGTCAGAGTTTAATTAAGAAAACATCCATTATACAAAAATGTATTAGTTCAATTTTCTGAATCTACTTATTTTTAACCTATATGCAAAATCATCTGTGAGCCTTTTTTCCAAGCATTGAAGTTTCCTAATATTCTTGATACATTTATGTACACACACTCTTCCTAGCTACGCTCCCAATCTAGAAACCAGCATTTCAGAAAATGAAGCATTTGGGGGAAAAATGTAGTAATATGCACACATTTTTTTTTCTCTAATACCATTTTTATTGAAAGACATAATAATCTGGCAATACACTGAAAAGAAAAAAAATCAGTATACTATAATTTTATTCCTAACTGCCTCACTGTCTATAAAACGATATGCTTTATATCAAAAACCAACAATAAAAATTCAACTAAAATATCAGGAATTAAAAATTTTTTGAAATCAAAGTTAATGTAAGTCAGTGTACATCCCAAAAAGTAAGAAAAATCTAGCTCAGCACCTGCAGCACTATGGTTACAGCACCAGCCACATACATTGAGGGTGGTGGGTTCAAACCCAGCCCATGCCAGCTAAACAACTGCAACAAAAAATAGCCAGGCATATGGTGGGCACCTGTAGTCACAGCTACTTGGGAGGCTGAGGCAAGAGAATCACTTAAACCCAAGAGTTGGTGTTTGCTATTAGCTGTGATGCCATGGCACTCTAACAAGGGTGACATAGGGAGCCTCTGTCTCAAAAAAAAAAAAAGTAAGAAAAATCACTTCCTTCAAAACAAAACCTGCGGAGAATCTCCAAAATGAGAATTCTTGATGGGTGGGATGGCTCATGCCTGTAGTCCTATCACTTTGGATGCCAAAGTGCAAAGACTTCTTTGAGTTCAGAGTGGAGACCAGCCTTAGAAACATAGTAAGACCCTGTAAGTACCAAAAAAAAAAAAAAGTAAAAAATAGAATAATTAGCCTGGTGTGGTGGGGTATGCCTTTAGTCCCAGCTACTTGGGAGCCAGGTGCATGAGGATCACTTCACACCAGGATTTCAAATAAATTTGGAGGCAATATAGGATTCCCATCTCTTAAATAAATAAAGACAGATAGAAAAGAGAATTGAGTCAACTGACTTTTATTAGTAACAATTTCAATTCAAGCTTTCTCTCCACAAAGTAGAGAAAGGACCAGTGATAGTTCCACAGGGAGGAAAGATGATTTCTAAAAACTTCACCATCCCAGTCATGTTTTTGAAGGGAAGCATTCCTAAACTTCTTACTTCAAGTATTCTTCCTAAAAATAGCTACATTAACAGAGTACAGTGATAAATATAAGACATTAAGTAGGAAGTTTTAACATCTTAAAAGTGAAACTCGGAAAACTTTTTAAAATATTCATTCATTTGGAAAAGAGGCTAACAGAGAAATAAGGATGCAGAGTAACCATAAACAAACAGGGGAACTATTTCAGTAATAAAAACACTTGTCAGAATAGGGAAATAAAGATATTACAAAATAAATTACATTAATAAATCCAAGACAAATACCACCTTACATTAGCTAACAATAAAAAGGTCCTTCCTTCCTTACTCTAAATCACAAGGGTGCTCAAGCTCCTTGTTTTCAAAAAGCCTAGTATTGAGCCAGTTCACAGGGTAGGATAGACACCTTGAAACTTTATAAGGCATTTCCAAAGGGATCGGCCATGTTGGGATCCTGAGCCTGAGTGAAAGTCTACAAAATGGCGGACCAGGATGAATACTCAGCCTGCAAATAGCCAAATAATCAGAAGTTAAATCAAAATATATTTGATGCAGTATCCATACAAGCAGGAAAAAATGGGTAAATTATAAACATCACACAACATCCCAGACTCCTCTTATCTTTTAAACTACATAGAGACAATTCCAGCACAAAGCTTTTCAAGTTTCTCAGATTTTCATTAATTATAGCTCAACACCACCAGACATAATGGTTATGAAAGGGGAGGAAAAATGTAAAATGAAAAAAGACAAACATGAAAATCCTACAAAGAAAAAAAAAATTAAAATAAAATGCTTAGGAAAAAAACCACTGCAATATTAAGAATTAAGCTACTTCATTCACTATCCTTTCTCATCAAGTTCCCACTGCAGCTCCAACTTAATAAATGATCAAAAGCATTAATATTAAAATCCAACTAAAGGCAATGACTCAACATTAGCCCAGTAAGATTCTCCCCACATTTCTGATTCTCGTTTCTTCTCTTTTTTAAGCAAATACAAATTGCTGTTTTTAGCTTCTAAAAGCCTCGCAATGTCAGTGTCTGGCACACCCTTCACCTTGGGAAGATGGCACGCTGATCCCCTCAACCCTCTTTAAGGAAAGCATCTAAGTAATGGGTCAGGTTGGAATACTCCAAGATTAAGAAGGATAAAAGACTTTCAGTGGTGATGTAAATGTTAAATTCCCGAATCTAAAAAGTGAAAAATAAAAGGATATAGGAAGGAGATTTAAATACCGGGTTAGTAAATCCACTCTGAAAATGGAGAATTAGACAGTCTAATTGGCATAATACAACCAAGGAGAAATCTAGCAAAACAAAAATGAAGGATTTTCTAAATAACCAGAAAACAAATTTAAACTACCAGTGACAGAGGCTGCCTGAAGCAGCACTGCAGGTCCCAGGGTGGCTGCGCATTTGTTGGCCTCCACATCCCTGCCCCTCCAGTCTTCTGCAGAACTGAAAAGCGCAGTGCAGCTGCCATCCCACACAGGGAGGGGTTGCACAAATCCCTGGGTGCGCTCTCATTCCCTTCCAGTTCTCCACGCACAACTATGGGGAGGGGGTGGCTGCCATGCCAATTAGGCGGAGCCTGCGCCTACCCATCTCCTTCTCCATTTCCCCTCCCCCTACTGCTGCGCCACATCAGAAAAGGAGCAGCTGCTGTATCAGCCAGGTAAAAGAGATGACCGCCATCTCTTCTATGCCGAGGCTGCACCCCACTGGGGGTGGTGGCTGTCATCCCCGCTGCATTGGCGCACCCTGCGCCCTTCCATGCTGCAGCAATTTGAGGAGGGGACAGCCGTCTACTCTATTGCCCCACCTCTCCTGACCAGCACCTAGGAAAGGGTGTGGCTGAGACTGCATCACTGCAAAAGCTGAGTAGATTGACTGAGAGCCTGCTGCTCACCTGCATCTTTGTGGGCAGGGGGCAGCCGCCCCCACACACACTGCCGCGCCTGCGCAGACCCGTACTACTGCAGTGGCGGCCATCTTCGGGGAGCTACACAATGGCAGTGACGCATGCAAAGACCCCCCCCCCAAATACCAAATCCCAATAGCCTTCAAAGCCGATTCCGAACACAGTGAAAAGCAGTGGGAAAAAGAGCGCCTATCCACCATAACTTTGCATGTCTGTCAGGTGATCCATAAAAGCAGTATCTGCCTATCATTTCCCTATCTTATAACGAGGAATCATAAAATGTTTAAATACAAAGAAATTAGCTATTTATGAAGTTATTACTTCATTGTAGAAGTTGGGCAGCTTAAAAAAAAAGCATAATCACAATATGCAAATTGGAAGGCCACCGAAGGTCAAAAAAAAAATAACGTTCTTTCTTTTCCGCTACCTAAAGGCTGTGCACTGCACCGCTGCCCCTCCCCAGCACAGCAATCATTCTGCTGCCCTCTCAGAAACCCCACAGGCCCGCGACCACTCCTGCCACAGTAACGTACCCCTCATCCTGCCGAGCTCACACTGATGCGAAGCCCTGATACCTGCTCGGCGTCACACCCACATATCCCTCCGGACCGCCACTGCTGCGGTCCACGGAACCGACCCCCACGCCCCGCGGTCACGCTGTAGACCTTCGCACCACCACGCCACGGTCACCCCTCTGACCCCTCACCCCACCACCCTAAGACCCCTCCTGGCCACAGACACCTTATTTTGAAGGACAAAGATCTACCCGCAAAAGAACCTGTTGCTATAGGAGGGGACAGACGTGAGGACATGATACAATGCGGACAGAACACCATGGGGTTCGGACTGTAGAGTTCCCGAGCCTCCAGATCTTGCTGTCCAAAACAAAGGAACTTAGTCCTCCGAATTCCCTCTTTATATAACAATAATCCAAAACTTGAAAACTTGGAATATCTGATGAACAAAAATGACCGTGCTCTAGGCTATCTCTTCAGAAAAGCCACCATATGGCTTACCTTGCTCGCTCCATCGCGTCTCTGACCGCTCCTCAGGCTGAGGCCTCAGGCATCTCCGGCGGCAACCAGGTTCTGTGCAAGTCTCGCTGCCGCTGCGGCAAGACCCGGCACTTGTCCCCACCCGCGCATGTGCGCCAGCCCGCACCTATGGCCGAGCATGCGCGATTACTTGCCGCAGTGCAGCGCGCTCGGTGTCCTACCTGACCGCCATGACCTAGGGGAAGGGGCTGATGGACCCCTGGCACCCACAATATTGGCGTTTAAAGTGAGGGACTTCAGAAACCACTAGCAACTGAACGGGGAGGTCAATGGCCGCGTCTGCCCTATCTTTAAATACGTGTGAAATATTCAGAAAATAATTCCAAGCTACCCCTAAGAAATTTTTGCAGATATCGCTGGCCAAACAATACTGATTTACAATCACCTTTTAGCCTCCCTAAATGTGCTACAGAAAAACTAGTTTGGGAAAGTCAAAATGATCGAAAACACAGTCAATGCAAACATGCCAGCTACTTCAAACCCAGAAGAAAATATCCCTAACTCTTAAGATAACGTGACACTTTTGAAATTTGGTAGTGTTTCTTCTTCTTCTTCTTCTTCTTCTTCTTCTTCTTTTTTTTTTTTTGAGACAGAGTCTCACTATGTCACCCTTGGTAGAGTGTCGTGGCGTCACAGCTCACAGCAACCGCAAACTCTTGGGCTTAAGTGATTCTCTTGCCTCAGCCTCCGGAGTAGCTGGGGCCATGAGTGGCTGCCACTATATGCAGCTGCTTTTTGGTTGCAGTTGTCATTGTTTAACAGACCTTAGCCAGACTTGAACCCACCAGCTTCGGTGGCCTGCGCCTTACTCGCCGAGCTACGAGCACCAAGCCATGTTTCCTCCCTTTCTACTTTATACATTTTAGAGTGAGGACAAATTGTGAAAATTCGGGCTAGGTGCCTGTAGCTCAGTGGCTAGGGAACCAGCCATGTACACGGGAGTGCGAGGGTTCAAATCCAGCCCGCCCTGCCAAACAACAATGACAACTACAACCAAAAAATAGCTGGGAGTTGTGGCAGGCGCCTATAGTCCCAGCTACTTGGGACGCTGAGGCAAGAAAATCACTTAAACTCAAGAGTTTGAGGTTTCTGTGAGCTGTGACGCTACAGCACTCTACCCAGGGCAAAAGCCTGAGACTCTGTCTCAAAAAAATAATTTTTTTTTTTAAATTTTGAAAATTCTCTCCCTGCTCTCCCACCATGCCAAAAAAATAGTAGCTGGGTGTTGCCCAGGTACCTGTAATCCCAGCTACCTGGGTGGCTCAGGCAAGAGAATCACTTAAGCCCAAGAGGTGGAGGTTGCTGTGAGCTGTGACACCACAACACTCTAGGGAGGGTGACAAAGTAAGACTCTGTCTCGGAAAAAAAAAAAAAATGTTCAATTAGGAAAACTGCCGAAATAGATACAGTTTATGAAGTTAGATCCCTACCTAAAGTCTAAGTTGGCTATTAAATTTGATTAAATTTGGATACATTGGCTCAAGTGGCTAAGGCACCAGCCACATACACCTAAGGTGATGAGTTTGAATCCACCCCGGCCGCCAAACAATGACGGCTGCAACCAAAAATTAGCCGGGCATTGTGGCAGGTGCCTGTGGTCCCAGCTACTTGGGAGGCTGAGGCAGAAGACTCACTTGAGCCCAGGAGCTGGAGATTGCTGTGAGCCGTGATGCCAGGGCACTCTATGCCATGGCACTCTGCCCAGGGGGATAGCTTGAGGCTCTGTCTCAAAAAAAAAAATTTTTTTGGATACATTAATTTTTTTTTTTTTTGAGACGGAGCCTCAAGCTATCCCCCTGGGTAGAGTGCCATGGCATCACAAGCTCATAGCAACCTCCAACTCCTGGGCTCAAGCGAGTCTCCTGCCTCTGCCTCCCAAGTAGCTGGGACCACAGGCACCCGCCACAACGCCCGCCATTTTTTGGTTGCAGCCATCATTGTTGTTTGGCGGGCCATGGCTGGGGATTTGAACCCGCCACCTTAGGTGTACATGGCTGACGCCTTAGCCGATTGAGCCACAGGCGCCGAGCCAAGGATACATTAATTTTTTTGAGATACAGTCACTCTCTGTTGCCCATGCTAGAATACCACAGCATTAGTCACCCTAGTTCACAGAAACTTGAAACTCATGCTCAAGCATCCTCCTTCCTAGCAACCCAAAGCAGTTGGGACTACAGATCAAAGCATGCTGTAGTTTTTCTATTTTTTTAGTAGAGAGTCTGGCTTTTCTCACATTGGTCTCCAACTCCTGACCTCAGAGCATCCTCCCCATTCAGTTTCTCCCAGAGTACTGAGATACAGCCCTGCATCTCCGTGCTTGATCAGATACATTTAAAAATTTTAGCAATAATTGGTAACAAAGTGGGGTAAAATAGGCACTTTAATACAATAGTAATGAATAAGAGACCAGAGGCTGTGGCTCACACCTGTAATCCTAGCACTCTGGAGGCTTAGGCTGGTAGAATACTTGAGCTAAGGAGTTTGAGACCAGCCTGAGCAACATGGAGACCCCATCTCTACAAAAAATAGAAAAACTAGTTCAACACTGTGGCAGGTGCCTGTAGTCCCAACTACTTGGGAGGTGGAGGCAAGAGGATACCTTGAGTCCAAGTGTTTCAGGTTGCTGCTGAGCTATGACACCAGGGCATTCTACCCAGAAAAACAGAGTCAGACTCCACCTCAAAAGAAAAAAAAAGTAATGAATGAGTAAATGTGTGATTTTTGACCTAATATTATCCTGCCTATACATGTAACAGAGGCATTGGTCATGCCAAAAATTAGACATCTGTATAACTTGGAAAAATATAATGCTGAGAATTGGAAGCTAAGGAAATAATTCTGAAGCTGAATTTGCATGGTTTTTACATACCTTTGCCCTTTCTCAATCGTCTATTATAAAAGAAATGGAGAGGTGGAAGTGGATTAAGGGCTTAAATCTTTTCACTGTACCCCCAAACTACTGCTCAGTTCCCAATGATCCTATATGAAAATAAGTGAAGGCTTAGTAATGCAGACTTTTATTTATTTAATTTGTTTTCACTTTCTTGCCCTCAGTAGAGTGCCATGGCTCCTAGCTCACAGCAATCTCAAGCAATCCTCTTGCCTCCGCCTCCCAAGTAGCTGGGACTACAGGAACCCACCACAGGGTTAAAATAGCCCCACTATTTTAAGAGAGGGGCTCTGGCTTGTACATCAGGCTCATCTCCAGCTCCTGAGCTCAGGAAATCCACCTGTCCCAGCCTTCTGAAGTGCTAGTATTACTAGAGTGAGTCATGGTACCATCTCAATACAGACTTTTAACATAACAAAATCTTGAGAACTAAGGTAATGTGCCTTGCAGAAATAAGGTAAATTAATGCATATATAAATAATAAAATACAAGATGAGGGGCAAAGAATGTCAAATACAACTGAACCAAATAAAAAATATAAATATTCAATAGTTTGTGTCCTTGCAGGTAGTCCATGCCTGTAATTCTAGCACTGTGGGAGGCAGAAGAGAGTGGATTCCTTGAGCTGAGGAGGAGACCAGCCTGAGTAAGAACAAGACTCCATGTCTACCAAAAAAGAAAAAAGAAAAAGAAAATCTAGCTCCGCATTATGGTGGTAGGCTCCTGTAATTAGGCCAGAGGTTGCTGTGAGCTTAGATGCCACAGCACTCTACCCAGGGCCACAGAGTAAAATTGTTTCAGAAAAAAAATCAGTAATTTTTTATCTACAAAAAATTGCTATTTCTAATAGTTCATTGTTACTTATTTGTATAAAGTAACATAGGATGTTGACTCATCATGAGAGTGACTACCAAAATATAAAGTAAAATTATATGAAGGTATATTATGTAAATATGTTTACTTGCACATTGAAAAAGTATGAAAGAATATATCATTACGGTATCCTGGTAAAACTAGTCTTTTGGATTCAGGCTTTTTTGGTTCAAACTCTTAACTTTGAAGGTTGACTACAATGTTATCTCCAGAAGAACTTTCTGTGCATTATATCCCTAATTTGTAAACTGAAAGAGGATTGTACATATTTTGTACAATGGTTTGACAATTAAAAGAGTTAGGGTACATATGTGGAACAGGTGCTATTATAGACTAAAAGCACTATAAAGCGTTGACCCTTGGAGTTGTACCAAATGTATGTTACAGTGATATTTCCTTTAGGAGTGGGAATTAGGTATATACTTTTTTATTGTAGTTGTTTACTAATGTTCATCATATTATCATATTTCCTGTTTTTTCCTAATGTCTTTTCTCATTTGTAGACGCCACCCCTTACATGCCACAACCATTACTATCAAGTTTATTAGGCTTCTCTTGTCTGTCACAATTAAAGATTTTGTTTTTTCCTTTTCCTTTTAACTTTTTACAGTGCTTTGCACTTTGTGCAATGATTATGACCTACTTTCACATTTAAAATATAAGTATTACTAAAATAAAATTATATTATTTAATTTTCAACTCTCATATAACTGATAATCTAGTTTCTTGAACCCATCTTCTACCCTTTTGGGTCTGATCTCTTTTCAAACTCTGATTGTCCTCCTTAGAATCTCCTATTTGTTTTATAACATTAATAAATTGGCTTAATATTCCAGAGAAGGCATGTGGGCTCCCTGGATCTTTCAGAATATCAAAAGCTAACTGTCATTCCATCCACTAATCTCCTTAAAGAAGATACTTTGGCTCGGCGCCTGTGGCTCAATCTGCTAAGGCGCCAGCCACGTACACCTAAGGTGGCGGGTTCGAATCCCTAGCCCGGGCCCACCAAACAACAACAATGGCTGCAACCAAAAAATGGCCAGGTGTTGTGGCGGGCACCTGTGGTCCCAGCTACTTGGGAGGCGGAGGCAGGAGACTCGCTTGAGCCCAGGAGTTGGAGGTTGCTATGAGCTGTGATGCCCATGGGGGATAGCTTGAGGCTCCATCTCAAAAAAAAAAAAAAAAAAGACCAACTTTAGCAAAAGCAAAACCCTGTCTCTACTAAAAATAGAAAAACTGAGGCAGAAGGATTGCTTGAGC
>CAUYQV010053512.1:0-24192 GCA_963574575.1 Galagoides demidoff | reverse complement strand
ATAACTGAGAAAATGACATGAAGGCTGTGTTGATCAGTTTGATGGAAGTATTTCGGATTGCATGCGAAAACCCCACACTGTACCCCAGAAGTGCATTAATGTACATAGTTACCATTCAATAAAATTTAAAAAAAAAAAATGAAGGCAGGCAAGTCAATAGAATAGGAGGTGATGTGTTATAAGTTTTCAGGATCTAGCAGGCTTTTTTTTCACGTTATGGGTTTCTGATCCCAGAAGGCAGCCCACCTCCACTGAACCACATCTGGCTGTCCTCACATCTTCCCCAACTTGTAAGACATACTATTTTATTTTATGAGGTAATGTCTAGGTTCCTGTCACCCTGACGCCTGCCTGTTATTCCATATGCCTCAGAGAAGTGTTATTAAAGGGTCCAGGTTCATCATCCTTGTTAAGACACTCACACATGTGTAGCTCTAATAATGCAGATCTCCTTTCTCCACTGTGTCATGTATCACTATCATTGATACTGATCTCCCTAATACTTCTCTTTTTCTTTCTTTTTTTAAAATTTCTTTTTTAAAATATTAAGGAGTACAGATGTTTTTGTTATATAAATACATTGTATTAATATAATGTATAAGTCAAGGCTTTTAGTGTGCTAACTTTCTTATTCAATCTTACATACCATCCCTCCTAGGAAGCCATTGTTTATGCCATAACACCCTGCCATAGAGAGATGTTCTTTAGCAGGAAGGCCAATGTGGGCTGCTCACAGGAGATGTAACAGGGAAGGAAAATGCACTCAGACTGGCTTCACCAACTTCCCAATTGTGTGACCTTTGGTGAGTTACTTAAACTTTTCTATGAATCCATTCTCTTTTCTATAGAATGTTTTGCAAGATTACTATGAGCATCAAAAAATAATAGTGCATGTGAAATGCTTAGCACAGTACCTAGTGGTTGCAAAATAAAAGTGTGTTCTTATTATTGTCATCACCCTAAAAAGTAACACAAAGGCAGCACACACACTGGGGATTCCCAAAGTCTTTGCTGTCCTTACAATATAAGGCTCTATATAAATCTTGATATATTCTTGAAAATCTGTATATTGGGCCACAACCCCTGTGGGGGTTTTAAGTCTTCTCATCTCCTCCTGTTCATTTGGCTGCTGTCTTCTTCTCCCCCGCGAGAAGAGACCTTGCTCAATACCAAGGGAGAAAGTGACATAGAACAGGGAGGAGAAAGTCTGCCCAAGAGGGAGAGTAACATAGAACAGGGAAGAAAAAGGGGGCCCAAACTGGGAAAGATGATTTAAAAAAGAAGGATCCTGTTGTGATTCAGGTTCCCCTATGCTGAGTCTCCAGTGTCCCTCCACAGGCCCTAGACCTGAACAAAACTGGCCTTGCAGGTGGCTCAGCATCTCTTTCCAAGTGACACTGCAACCCCGTACTGGAAATCTCATTGTCTAGACCCTGGAGGTCTCCTCTGGAGACTTCAGTTAATGAGGAGCTGGCACCTTGAGTTTTCTCTGAATCACTCCCCTTAACCTAATTATGAGCTGAGAGGGAAATTCAATGTATTTGATCAAGTCTCGCCAGTATTTTCTTTGTCTAACCCCATTACTCTCATTGATAGGAAGGGATCCTGAAGCAATTAAAGCAAGTGCTATCCCCTGAGGGCTCTGAAATGAATACCTCTTCCTCATACTTTTGATTATCTCTTGTGAATGGCATAAACAGGTCTTTTCAGAGAACCCCTCACAGAAGCTTAGTACCCCTTGGTGCCAGCCAAGTGCAATCTGATCTTACTTCAATTGACAGTGTTCAGAGACTAAGGTACCACATATCTCAGCTAAGAAGTGAGGAAGGAGTGAGTGCTGTGTTCCTGGAGAGATTGTTCTTCACAATTCCCTTTCCTAAGTGTTTACTTCACTCACTATATACATTTGATTTAGTCTTGTTTCTGTCTCTATCCACCTAGAACACTGATGACCCACAAAATGCCTTCAAAATCATCGGCCCATTTAGGAAGCCTCTAGTAACCTATTAGAAATGTCAGTGCACACTCAACAAGCAGCCAGATCCCAACGCACTGAGGTTTAACCTCATTAAAATATCTCCACGACACAGGGTCAAACTTATCCTGCCACAGACTCCCTTCCTCTCACCAATTGCTGAGAAACCATTTTCTTTCTAATTAATTTCCTCCAGATGAAACCTGCACAAATGTCAGTGTAACAAATTAAGAGCTATTGATTATTGGCTTTTTAAAAATAGTTAATGGTTCTGTCCAAAGATAGAATATTTTAGGGACATCAGCAAGACATTTTAGCTTAGGCTGATTTTGGTTTTTTGAACAATGAAAATAATATTGTAAGCATCTTCCATAACTTCATCACTCATTTTTCATCTGAAACTTTGTACCTTTTATAGTGACAAAATATAAATGGCTAGAAAACTGCATCTCATGGTTTGATGAGAGAACAGGTGTACTCTGGCATATATGGAGCTCTGAAGGTTGTCCATCCTTGCTTCTCCTTTTTTCCTCTTCTTTCAAATGTAAGTAGAATGTTAAATTTGTTCACTATGATTCTTGATAGCAAAAAGGAAAACATGACCAATATAAAATCCAAGTCCTCTATCAGAAAACTTTGTTTTAAGGTAGGTGTTAGAAAAGGGTGAATGCCTTGACCTACCCCAGCTGTTCCTGGCATACTGTCACTCACTCACCAAGTCTTAGTAAACCCTACTGAGGACTAGGATAAAGGTCAGAGGAGAATGCCAGACTTGACTGCTGCTTTCAAGGGGATATAATATAGCTCAGAACGTCTTCAATGCCATAAGAAAATGAGAATTACAAAGCTTTCCATACTATACTGTGGTAGAACCCACATTTTGTACCTCATTTGGTATATAAACTTTCTGTGAAGTAGCATGGATCTCTGTTACTGGTGGAAAAACAGGGGCAAAGAGAAATCAACTGCATCAAAGACAACATTGGCAGGAGAAACTAAAGCCAAGCTTTCAGTTCTAAAATACTTAAACTAGACCTTTTTGTAACATGCTATTCAGTTCATCAAGAGCTTTTATTTTAACAAGTAAGTATATCCAAAGATTACAAGTAATGTTTCCTAAAAGAGAGGAAATTAGGTTCATAAACTACACAGGTAAATTGCATCAGGGAAGAAATTTATACACTTCTATTTTCTTCTATCCTACTCAAATGTTTTAATTTGTCAGAGAATATCTGCAAACAATTGCTTCCTTTATTCATTCTGAAAGTATAAGTATTCAGTCTTTATTTGTCAGGACAGATCCATGCAAGGGATTGTAGAGACCACCTAGTTCATCTCCTAATTTTATAGAAAATAATTGAAGCCCATAGAAGTTGCTACTTGTGCAAGGTCACATAGTTTGGAGCAATGTGTGTATATGCAAAAAGATTTTCATCTTGCTATTCAATATGATTATCTGCCATCATTGTGTCCAGTACTACATACCAATTAAAAATAAACATGAATGTTTTTAAAAGCTAGGTGATGTCAATGGCCAGGGAACCCAACATAAGAAGAAAGCTAGGGGGAAATCATCATATTCTGCCTGGACCAGAGAAGACTAGAAGGTGTGAGATCTATAGGTAGACATGCCCCACATTTGGAAACAGTAGGGTTCAAGCCAAGGCACACCAAAGTTACATCAAGCTGTGAGACACATTTGCTCTTGGTAAGATCTTCTACTGAAACCCTTATGAAGGTCTTCATCTTAAACAGAACTTTAGAAATGAAGACAGGTGGACAGAGATAGAGAATCCTATGCCTATATTATCTATATACTACTATAATAGGGGAGTGGACCAGTTGATCTTGAAGTCCCAGGAAGCACTGGAAGACTTTGATTGTATGATTTATTTTTATGTTTGTATTTATGTTCTGTCAGCACCCTATAAGCTCTGGGATTGCTTTAATGAATAAATGATAAGTTTTAAAATGGTAATGGTGTCATAAGGAACAGAAATCAGTGCTGGTTTTATGGCTAGGTCTTAATCTATGCCACAGAATTGGACACAAAGGATAGGTTCTCTCATTCAGTTTGTCATGGCTTATGTATGAATGGGGGAGCCTTAGCCTTCACCTCAGGCAAAGCAGACTTTATTAGTTGTGTCCAGTCAGATGGCCAAATCTCTTATTCATGTTCTTATTTGTCTCCTTTTAGAGATTGTCTTCATCATACAAATTTCATGCCTTTTTAGCAAGCATGCAGTAGGTGCAGGAATGAATTTACTGGCCCAGGAAAGAGAATTGATATCAAATAACTTGACAAAACATTCACTACAGTTTCTATAAAAATTTTAGGATCAAAATCAGATTCAAATCTACCTGCAATCAGTGAGTGACCAAAAAAAATGGGTTATCATAAACAAAAATGTATTTAATTATCAATGGGGACACTCTGGTGGGATGCTGAGCCAATATGTTGGCTATTCCCAATGAACCCCCTTTGTCAGAAAAGGTATTTGCCATCAATTGCCTTCCCTTAACTAATACTTTCATCCTTGTGCTTCCCATAATCTTCTAAAAAGACATGTGATTCATATGACAGAGATCAACCATAGAAGAAGAGAACTAAGAATGTGAATTAAAGATTTGGCAGTTGTGACCCAAAACAGGGAATCAGGGGCAAGAACAAAGATAGAGTTCATAGGAATAATAATAGAGGATTGTGTGTTTCTGGTGTTTTGTTTTCCAAATAGTGCCTCATTGACACCAGCAGGGAATCAAGGTATGTAAACAGGAAAGGGAGATTTATTAATTAAACCCATCGCTGAAATCTTTGACTTGAAAAAGAGAAGAGAAGTAACACAAGCTCATGTGAGAGATTTTAAAATGAAGAAGAGACACTAGTGGCGATATGTTGATATCTTATAAATTTTAAAAGATTTTTTGCAGGCAAACAGGTATATTTTTGAGACCAGTATGAATTATTAATTTAGGTATTTGTGCTGAATAGAAACCAGAAGGCATCTCAGTGGGAATGAGTCACAGAAGTGGAGTATGTGTTCTACAAGGTCTTTTGTTCTCCCTATGTAGTCTGCCAAAGTACACGAGGAGAATTGTACTCAAGGCTGATGTCAAAAAAACATATGCTGATAGAAATTGAGAGGAGGATGTACAGAGAGAAAATAAGTCAGAAGGTGGTGGAGACTTGCCAGGCAAAATTCACCACAAAGTTTCAACACTGTACGACTGTTTTAAGCTAACATTAAATTATGTTTGGACTGCCCATCACTCTTGCTGGTCTGAACTAGTATCCCTCCCATTGGTAAGAAAGGACATCTGAGAGCTGGCATGACTTTATGACCAAACATTTGGTTTCCTGAATTATGTGGCAGCCCTCCATGCCAATTACAAGAGTCCGTGGCAGCTGCATAGTGAGAGAGGGTTGTCCCTTACAACCACCTATTCTTGAAATACGGACCTCTATTTTGTCTGTTCACAATAATTGTGTAGTATCCACACTGTTCATTGGCTAAACCATGTATTTCTATTTGCTATTTAATAGGGTTTTCACGTTTGGGGTGTTTTTATTTTTTGTTTTTTGGTTTTTTTGGTGGTTGTTTGTTGTTGTTGCTGTTTTGTTGTTTTGTTTGTTTTTTAGTGATCTGCCTCTTAATGAATTAATATTCAGTCCATTAGTTAAGATTCTTTTGGTGTCCCAAGAAGCAGAAAACTCAACTCCAACTGACTTAAGCAAGAAGGGGATTTATTGGCTTAATAACTAAAAATCTGAGTTCAGGCTGCCCATAGCTCAGTGGTTAGGGTGCCAGCCACATACACCAGGGCTGGTGGGTTCAAACCCAGCCCAGACATGCTAATGACAACTACAACAACAATAACAAAAATAGCTTGGTGTTGTGGCAGGCGTCTATAGTCCCAACTACTTGGGAGGCTGAGGTGAAATAATTGCTTAATCCCAAGAGTTTGAGGTTGCTGTGAGCAGTGATGCCATAGCACTCTACCAAGGGCAACACAGTGAGACTTTGTCTCAAAAAAAAAAAAAATTGAGTTCAAATTTGGTTTCATTCTGCAACTCAAATAGTCACTAGGACATTTCTCTCCCCACCCTGCCTCTCACTGACTTCTCTCTCTTCTATAATTAGATTCCCTTTTCAGAATAAAATGGCATTTCTCTGTGGTGGCAATATGTTATCTACAACTTCAGCCTTACTTCCTCTTGAGTTCAAGTCAAGTGGAAAAAGTAGCAGGCTCAGCAAAAGTCTCTGGGTCTCATTTGCTCTGATTGGATCACGTGCACATGACCAGTATGTGTACAGGACAAGTCAGTGCTCTCATTAGCTGAGGCTGAACCATAAGTTCATTCAGGACCCAGAGTTGGATTGATGCCAACACTGTATAAAACATCTTAGACTGAACATGAGGAAGAGGTGGTTTCCTACAGAAAAATCTAAGTGTTGTTACCAAGAGAAGGATAAATGGATCTCCAGATGCAAACAGTCAATGTCCAATATATATCGTGTTTTATCTACAAGACCCTAGGTTCAATGGAGTCGGAGACCATGTCTCATATTTCCCTGGGTCTCCTGTAATACCTAGTTTACAAATAACAGGTATTCCATAAGCATATGATGGCTGACTAATTGATTAATTTAATCAAATTGGTAAATCTAACAGTAGAAATTACTCTGGCATTTGTTCAAATCCCTTCTGCTAATAAGACAACGGCTATACTTCATTCCAAAAATCTAAAGTTACCAGTGCTGTCTTCATGCATAGAACTATCTTTTATCTGATAAATGAACTATGCTGTGACTCCGGACTGTGAAACATAATTAGCAATAACAATCTTTAACAACATCATCCTAGGGTTTGACATATAGTATCTTGCATAAACCTCATGACAACCCTGTGAGGAAATAGTTATTATCCCTATTTTACAGATATGGGAAGTGAAGCTCCCATTTGAAAAAATCAAATGACCTGCCCAAGATTATTTGAACTCACCTTGGTCTTCCCACCAGATTACAATGCAAAGCCCAGTTTAGGTGTCACCTCTTTCCAGCAGGAATCAGCCAGTCCTTTCATATCACTTGGTGCTTCCCTTGTAGCCCTTATTTTATTCTGACTTTGACAATTATTTAAATATCCACTCAATTCTGATTGTCTAAATGGTCTTGAAAACAGTGGATAGCAGAAAGCAGAAACCAGACAGGCAGCATCATGATGGGGAAAAAATAACAAGATGGGCTGGACAGGAGGTTGCCTCCTGGACCACTTGCAGCCCTAACTCTAGGGCCTCCTGTTTTCCTTCTGCTGAGGCAGAGCCAGGATCTGGTTTCAAATTAGGTGAGCCTCTCCAGATCAATCTTCAAAAATGGGCATTTAGCACAGCATTCCCCAACTCAAACCCTTCAGGTAAAACTTCATTTACAATAAAGGCTGGCTGTAGTTTATAATATTTCATTAAGGTATTATTTATCTTAATTCCTGAGTTCTTCAGCCCCGCCCTCCAAATTTTTCACTTAAGCCGATCCTTCCCTTCCCTCACTCTCACTGTGACCCTGCTCAGGAGCTCTCCATGGCCTACAGAGCAAAGCCTGAAGCACTTCACATGACAGTCACCGCCTCCACAAGATGACTCATTTACTTTCTAACTTGATCTTCAGGGTCCACTCCAACAAACTGGGACACTCATTGTCCCTTTTCTCCACTCTTTTCTGTCTCTCTACAATGTTTACCCTACACAGAAAGTTTTAATCCACTCCTTCCTTCAAAGAATCCACTCCTTCTTGAATCTTCGGCTGCTTTCCTGTCCTTGGGATCAGGTCCACATTGCTTCTTCATCAGCCCAGGAGCCCTGTAGACCAGCCTAACCTCTGAACTAACTACATGTTAAACTTCTTAAGACCGACAGATGTCTTAAGATTATTCTGTTTCTTCCATTCCATCTGCCATTCCTTATCCCAAAATCTACTCTTAGGCAAATAAGTTAAGGCTCAATAAATCAATTCTTTTGTTTGATATTGCAACAATCTTCAATTTATTCCCATCTGACAGCCAGCTTATCCCTTATACTTGGTAAGCAGAGGCAGTGACTTAGGCAAGTGAGTCAGGGAAGTCCTCCCCCTGGATTCACATGGAAGACCCAGAGTAGACAGGAAGAAGGACTTAGGGGGTCACAAAACCAGGGGCGCATCCCTCTCACAGATAGGAACCTGAGGCTTGGGGTCCTATGGGGAGTGGTAAGGTAGTTATGGAACTGAAACTTATTCTGTCTGATTTTGCCTTTAATATAACCTTGACTCTTGAGAGACTTTTAACTGTAAAGGGAGCTCAGAGGGTTCTGGTTTCAGCTCAGCAGAAAGTAAAAAAACACTCCTCAGGGAAGAACTGGCTTTGTCAGACTAGAAAAAAGGTTTTTAATATAATGAATAAATACTTGGGCTTAAAAAGAATCATTCTTTAAGTATAAATGACTAAGGTGGTTTATTTCAAAATATGTGACCAGAATTGGAAATAGATATTTTTGCACAGAATTATTGGTTGCCAAATTTTGTCCATTTAATTATTCAATCATTGAATATTTATTTATTGCCCACTGTGGGCTAAGTGCTAGGGATAGAGTGATGACCAAAACAATCACAGTTCCCAACCTTTGAAGTTTTTACTATATATTTTTTATCATTTAGGGGAAGTTTTACAAATTACATTGAAGCGTCTATCAACAAATAATGATTGAGCTCATAATTAGTGTCTAATCTAGTTGGTTAAGATACACTGGTAAACAAAATAGACAAAGATCCCTACCCTCAGGTGTAGCTGGGTGTGATAGATGATAAACATAATAAATAAGTACTATATTAGAAGAAATAAGTCTTATGGAACAGAGAAAAAGTAAAGCAAGATAGGAATGTATCTAGATCTTTTGAAGAAACCCAAGGAAACCAGTGCCACTGGAGTAGCAAGGGAGAGGGAGTGGAGATGAAGTAAGGTAAGTAATCGTGCAGATTGTGCAGCCTTGGGGGCTATTCAGAGGTCTTTGGCCTTTACTCCAAGTAAAAGAGGGAGCTACTCAAAGCTTGACCAGATGGAATGATACAAAATAATTTTATTGCAGAAGCATCTATTTTCGGTATATTCTCAGATCAACAGGCAGAGGGGAGAAGCAAGACTGAAATCAGGAAGCCAGTTAGGGAAAATACCGCAGGATCCACATGAAAGAAGGTAATAGCTTAAACCAGCAGGTTAGCAGTGCCAATGCAGGAAGGGGTCAAATTCTGGATATAATTTGTTGCATATTAAGGATAAGAATAGTCTTCCCCCCTCATTTGTGATGGGAATCAAATAAAATTAAACATATAAAGAGTTTATAACAGTGCTTAGCACAGAGTAATTGCTTAATGAACAATAATAATTATTGTTGTTATTATCCATAGGCCATTTATCAATGGCTGAAGCCCTGGAGGTGAAAATGAGATTTAAATTTCTACTCAAAGAGAAGAAGTCTATTTCACCTTTCTTTCTCCCACAGTATCTTTGCTTCAAGACCAAGGGTAGTCATGACCACCCAACTTTCCATATGGATGCCTGTGTCAATATGGATCTGTCCTAATCTCCCAGCCCTCACCTCCTCACTCATTCCACCCTTCCTTGCCTCACAGAACCAAGGCTTTTGGAGTGCACACAGTCTCCTGTCATGCAAGGGAACATTTGGTACCCTGTGCTTGAGCAACAAATATTTTTTCATTTGCCTTCAGCTTGGGGTGGGGACAGAGGATCTTCAACTTGGGGGAGAATATGGAGACCTGGTAGTCCTCTGGGCCATCGTTAAGGGACCCATCTGGCTTGCCACAGGAGTTCTGGTGAACTCCTAGAGGAAGAATCATGGAAAAGAGCTCAGCCCACTGTAAGTAGGATGCAGCAACCTCCCTCTCAGAAGAGGCTGTACGAGAGAGTGCAGTCAAGTAGAATGGTTGGAGTATATTTTAGAGAAATTTCGCCAAAAGGGAAAGTGGAGATGGTCTCTTTTTTTAATTCCCTACCAAAAAAAAAAAAAATCTGCAGAACTTAAAACTATTTTAATCAGCTGGAAAACATACGTGGGCTTTACAGCTCCGAGACAGCTTGCACAGGCCCCGATAAATGCCTATCGCTCATTTGCATACGCTAACAGCTACACTTTAATCAGCCTCCTAATCCCTGATGGTATTAATGAATTTTTTTATGCTTTTTTTTTTTAGTATCATGTTTGCTAATTCAAAAATGATCAGCGGCTTCTGTGTGCCTTTTTTTATGCAGGAAATAATGGGTGAGCTGGGTACTCCTGTTATCCCGCTCTCACAAATAATTAAGACTACAAAGGGTACAAATCAGTTTGAATGCGGTGCACAAAGGCACAGGCTCAGCAAAGGCCTCTCTCTGGTTCTGTTTCTCCCTCCCCCAACCCCTAATTTCTCCCTTTTTGATTTGTTCCTTTCTTCTGACAAGAGGTGGTTTCCAAAGACACCTGGGCAGGCCAGGCACTGGCCCGTCCCAAATCTTAATTCCCTGCCTCCCTCCACCCACATCACCACCACCAGGACCTGCAGAAGGAATGTAAATTTTCCTCTCAGAGGGTCTGGATTCCTCTCAAGACTGACTTTCAAAGCACTAACAGCAGTGGAAGAAAAAACATAGAACTTTCTGAATGGTGTCCCTCCCATATTTCCAACCCTCCTGCTAGGCTTGTTGCTGCCAGGGTCAGGAAGATGAAGAAAGAATCTCCTCCTGTCCTAGGCCTTGCTCTAAGGACCTTGGGAGAGTTTGGTACACAGTAGCCAGGCCAGCAGGAGACCAGCAAGCCGAGGATAGGATCCCAGTGGTTCATTTGGCAACAGACAGCCCCTCCAAAATTCCAAAATAGCTCCAAGATTATTTTAGACCTCCTGGAGATGAGAGAGAGAGATTAGTCCCCCAGAGCAATGAGACAGACCAGCATGGACAATGGAAATTCACAAGTAATCCAAATTGTTTTAGCCAGCACAGCTACCTAACAGAGAAGAGAGTTCCCTGATTTGCATTTTATAAGCTCAGCTTCTCTGTTCATAGTCACCAGTGCTAGACAGATGAGAGTCCAAAACTGTCAACCAGAGAAAGGAACAGAGGTGTCAGACCTGCTTGCACAGTAGATAGCAAACTCTCAAACAGTGAAAAATTAGCTAGAAAATACACACACAAACTGATGCATATAGTCCATCTGTAAATAAATTAGAGAGTAAATTTAGTATATATTTTAACAAGAAAAGGAATCTTCTAGATATAAAAATAAAATACACCTGGAAAAGCACCTCAAGATGGTTATCTTTATAAATGGTCCTGCCATTCATATATTTGGTTACATGAATTTTTTAATTTCCTTCTTCAGAAGAATCCTAGGGTAAGTGATAAGACAACCGAATTTTCAAAGTCCTTTGCACTACAACAAGGATAAAGTGTTGCATGAATAAGTAATGATCCTCAAATCAATAGCCTCCAGTTCCCATACAGTGGCCATCTTATCACAGGGCAACCTCTTACTGACCTATAGTCCTTGGGAAATGGCTTAGAATTCCAGACAACTGAAAATTACAAACACTTTTATTTTGACTTCGTGTCTGTCTTCTTCTCATTAACTTCTCTTCTTTATGCCTAGTAGAACTTTCTCTAGTAGATAGTAGATACTCAATAAATGTTATATTGAATTTCTGTGGGGTGCCATAACTCTAAAATACTATAGCCTGGAAGCTATTGCTAACATTAAGCTTATGTAATGGCATAATATCTGCTTTAATTGTAAGAAAAAAGTTTGATATAAGAATATACATTGCAGCCCAATTCATAATTGCCAGGTCATGAAAGAAGCCCAAGTGCCCATTGATCCACGAATGGATCAACAAACTGTGGTATATGTACACCATGGAATACTACGCAGCCATTAAGAAGGATGGAGACTTTACTTCCTTCATGTCCACATAGATGGAGCTGGAGAATGTTCTTCTGAGCAAAGTATCACAGGAATGGAGGAAAAAGTATCCAATGTACACACTCCTATTATGAAACTAATTTATACCTTTTATATGAAAGCTATAACCAAATAGCCTAAGAATGTGGGGAGGGGGGAGGGAGAAGGGAGGGGGGAATGGGTGGAGGGAGGGGGATTGGAGGGCCCATTTCTGAGGTTTATCTTACAGGGGTACAAGTGAATCTCTCTAAGAGTAGAATGAGAACGTTTTAAAACAATAACTGAGAAAATGACATAAAGGCTGTGTTGATCAGTTTGATGGAAGTATTTCGGATTTAATGTGAAAACCCTACACTGTACCCCAGAACTGCATTAATGTACATAGTTACCATTCAATAAAAAAATAATAAGTCAATATTAAACATAAGACTCCATAAATGAGAAAAACCCAAATAAAATGGCACATGCAAAAAATTTATGAACTTGACTGAACTTTTGTTTATTTCTCTGGCTTTTCCTACCACCATTCCTCCCAAAGTACTGACCTTTATCTGGCTAAGCTCCAGACTCACCAAGGAGAGCATGTGCTTTTTCTTCTGTGCTGTATAAGGCCAAGAATATAAGCACATTAAACAGAACTTTCACAGGACAATGTAAAATTTAATCTCTCTTCACAGATCCATTCATTCTACCTCCTAATCCTTTACTCCTCTTCCACAGGATTCATCCCCTCCCTTCTCCTACAACCTGTTTGTTGGGGTGGTATATAAACTTTTGGCTGGAGCCCTGGTGGGAACTCAAAGCCTTTTTCATTAGAGAGGATAACATGATCTGGGATTAGAGAAGTCCCTGGAAGGAGAACATAAAAATGTAAGGGTTGATGGAATTATGAAAGTTGAAATGTTTAAATAAGCTTTATATAAAGTAATTTTGTCTCCTTTACCTAAATGTTTAATGGGAGTGGACCTTGTGTCTGAGTGGGGAATGTTTCTCCTATCTGTTACTATAAAATAGAAGGCATGTAAGTCCATCCTTCCTACCATATTAATTGGACATGCTAAATGGGAAACAGTAAGATTCCTCTAGTTCACATGGTATATGTGATGTACAAGATCTGATGATTAAGTTTGGTTAACTCATTCTAGAAAAAGTGCTACATACCTCATGTCTGAATATCATTACAGTCACCTTTGAAGAACTCTCATTGGGAAGCTATGTACTGAAGCCAGGGCTTGGTCTATCCTTCAGAGCACCTTTTCTAGGTACTCATGAACTTAATTGTGAAACCTCATACAGTGATAGTTCTGAAAACCTCATATAGTGATAGTTGCCGTTACAGAAAAAAAGTACCAAAATTGCGTTGAAGGGTGGAGTAGATACTGGCATCAATCTCATAGCTGCCCAAGGACAGTAAGTTGAAGGTAACTATAGTGATATTTAGCAAAGAAGTATCACTGCTTCTAGGATGAGTTTGTGAACTTGATTATCAAACCTCTTAATTATAGACTAAAAACTGGGATGGGACAATTTCTCCACTTGATAGCCCTCTATGGGACATTTACTGGGGCTTGTGGCACATACCAACAATGACTCCCAGGACTTTGGATTAGAGAATTTCCACACGTGGGGACTTACTTAACTGCTCTGGGATGTTAACTGAAACTACCCCTATGACCATAAGGACATAAAGTGATCTCAATGCATAAAATATCCATATTGTCTGGGGTGACGTCAGATATACCTTCACAAAGAAATTGATGTCCAGAAGAAGTCCTTAATGAAAGAGAAATGTTTTTTATAGTATGTTTCATGGTACCTGGGGAGTATAAGAAGAGGGTGTCCATGAGCAACGCGTCTCCAGAATGATGTGAGCTGCCAGTTCCCACATGGCCTCATAAACTCTTCTCACCTCACTGACTAAAAGCTGCTGAGTTTGTGGATGGCAGTGCCGAGGAGGATGGACAACATCCTGTCTGGAAGGCTGCTGCTCTGAGCAAAGAAAGGTCAATCAACCTTCTTATTTTCTGTTGGAGCTATTTCTAGATGATGGCGAATGTGTAAAGTAGCAAAATTTACCTTCATCTCTATCTGTATAGGTTTAATAAGGATATATCTTTTGTAACAGGATGCACTGGAGACACTGGTTATTTTACCAAGGCTTTGACTAGAATACCATATTTTCAGATATGACCAGAATGCTTTGAGGTATTGAGAATGACCTTCTTGACTGATAAGAAGCCTCTTGGAAAGACTGACCTGGAACCCCAGCTAATCTACAAATGAATGAGGAGAATGGCCCAGCCGGTAAGCCAGGCAGCCCAGAAATATTAGGATTTGGCAAGTGACCTTGAGTAAGCTAAGGCTGATTATCATATCATTCACTGGCCATCAAAGTGGTTCCACAGTGACATCTGAACCACAAGGAGGGCCCCATCCAGATGGTGTAAAACAGAATTCAGACCAGTACCAATCTCTGGTCATTAGCAGAGATGAGTTTGTCATGATGAGGGGTTAGTTCACTGTCTATGACAAACATACCTTACTCTATACACCTATGTCTTGCTCTTACTCTGTATGTCTATTGTTCTTCTCCTCAATAAACTTGGTTTCACCCTTGCCTTGCTTTTGGTGAATCTGCTGATTCTTTAGCCAAGAGCACACCAAGAATCAAGAAGGCAGACAAATGCCTGGACTGAACAGACTTACTGCATTGCTCTCCTCTTAATACCTTCTTGGAAGTTGAAACCCTCATTTAGACAAAATGAGGCAGCAGGCGACCTGGCTCCAACCAATTTCCTCCTCTAAGACCCTATTGGAGGAATCCAATCCATTTTTGAAAGTCTGTTAAAACAGAGTATCTGAATGCTATGTTTATTGTGATTTCTTTCTCCTTTTTAAACTCTATATGTTCTGTCTGTCTCACCTTACTAAGACTGCACCCTCTACTAATATTATGTATAATGATTCCACCTACAAATTCTGACTATAACAAAGATTTCCTTATTTAATTATCAAACCTAGGTTTTAACACCCTACCCTAACCTAACTCTTCATTGCCCCAATTAGTTATATTATCTAACTGTCCCGCCCTGGGACTAGATGGACCCAGAAAAGGAGGTCATACCACTCTGGCTACAGCATTGGAGGGCCTGTGGATCCAAAGCAGCCCAAACTATGGTTGGTCAAGGATGCTGTCCATAGGACAAATTCTGAATAAAAGGGCAGAAATGTGATCTTTAGGAACTCAGATGGACTGTAATGTTAAAGAAAAAAGTTACCTATGGATCAAGGGTTTAGAGTCCAGTTGGCTTGGCAGATTCTCAGATTCTTACTGCTACAAGAAAAAAGAAACCACACTCTTGCTCAACTCCCTAAAAAAAGGAGCCATTAGCAGTCATTCTCAACCTGTGGGTGCTGACTACTTTTTAATAATGAAAGCACAGGGCAGCACCTGTGGCTCAGTGGGTAAGGCCCATATGCCCAGGGTAGTGGGTTCGAATTCTGTCCTGACCAAACTGCAACAAAATATAGCTGGGCATTGTGGTGGGCGCCTGTAGTCCCAGCTACTCAGGAGGCTGAGGCAAGAGAATCCCCTAAACCTAGGAGTTGGAGGTTGCTGTGAGCTGTGATGCCCGAGCACTCTACCTAGAGGGCAATAAAATGAGACTCTGTCTCTAAAAAACAAAACAAAACAATGAAAGTACCTTGCAGCCTTAGGAAGCTTGAAAACCACTGCATTAGAGCCTTCTTAACTCTGATTTATAAACCAGACCACTACAACTCTGCTTGGAGAGAGGACTGTCCTTACAAACATTCTCTTATAAGTAACTGCAGACTATAAGCCAGTGTCATCCAGCTTATAGAGCTTGCACATACATTGTCCTTCTAAAGTTTTCCTTTTGACATAAAGAACCAAATGTTACCACATTTTAATGTTGAAGCCCTTCCCCCCAAAGAACATGGGTCGTATGTTTCTATATGCTTACTCAGCTCCCCTCAAAAATATGTGTAGCTTTTCTCTAAGACCTGCTGAATCTCTATGACTTTTATGCAATACAGGCCTTGTGAGTCATAAAACCCAACCTGCCCTTGATGAAAGAAGGGTAGGCTGATGAAAGCATCTTTGGTCCAGGATGGAGATTATTTTTTCCTAATTTGCAATGAAGATCTTTGTTTTCCTATATGCCTGGTGATCTCCTGGGGGACAGATGTCAAAATCGGATTGTTTCATACATTAACTGGTATAAATGACCCTGAATGCAGGGCAATGACTGAGGCTGAAGATATAAATTTAGGAGGTTTCAGCCTCAGGTTGAAATATAATGTAATGAGATGTATAAGACCATGAAGTGTGTGAGTGTGAAGAGAGAACAGGTGCAAATTGTCAGCCCTGGGGCACTTCAGTGTGACAAGATAGAGGTGATAAGGAGAGTAATAATCCCTAAGGCAAAAAAAAAAAAAAGAAAAACACAAACAAACAAACAAGAAACAAAGGTAGTGTGGCTTCCTGAATGTAGGCAAAGACCACATTTCAAAGAAAAAGAGAGCCATTGTGTCACATCACCAGCTGCCGAGAAGTCAGTACTAACTGCCTCTGACAAAAGCAGTTTATGCAGGGGAGAAACACAGACTGGTCTGTGTTCCATCACTTATTCGAAGGGAAAAATTCGAGTTAAATCACATATTTAAGAAGCTTTACATCTCTGCTAAGACAGAGAAATACAAAGAAGGTAGAATAGAAAGGGGTGAATCTTTTATCCTTTTCAATATTATGTGATGGGAGTAATTACAGCCCATTTGTTTTTCGGTGGGAATACGTAATAAAAAATTGGTGGTCGTGAAGAGGAAAGTAGAGCTGGTGGACTGCTGTGCTTGCATGAGTGAAAGAGATGGATCTGGAACACAGGTAGAGGGGTGGTCCTTCCACGTAGAGATGGTTTCTCTAAACTGGCAGGAGTCAAGTCAAATAGGAGAGCAGAGGTGCAAGTGTGGGAGCTCGTGGGAAGCATCTTCTGGTTGCTTTTGTTTTCTCAGTGGCACAGAGAAAGTGAGGTGACGAGTGCAAGTGAATACAGGACAGAAGGTGGGGAGGATTTGAGAAAAGAAAAGAAATGTAAACCTTATTCCTGAACACCACCTGCACAAATACAACGCAACAGAAACGCCAGTTAACTCTTAGGGGCTTGCCAAATGTAATGGTAATGAAGGCTCAGTGAAATACATCGGGATGGTTATGTTTTTTCTGTAGCCGAGATCAGCTGCCTTGTTGCAGACCACCAAGGAATAGACCGAGACCTGCCTTTGAAGAAGCCTAGAGCTTTGCTCCTTCGATATGACCAAAAAAGGAAAAAAGATACAATTTTGGTAGTTTGGGGGACCCGCTCTCCTAATTGACTTTCCCTTTTCCTTTCCCTCAGTCCTAAAATACTCTAATACTCTACAGAATTTAAAGTTTGATGGCTTTCAAATAGTTTGGGTTGGAAAAGGCAGACTGATTTTCCAGCATATGAATCCAGTTTATCCAGTGGGTCTTTTGAAGAGAAGACCAGGGAAGAAAACCCATCTTCTTTGAAGACATAACATCCAGTTCAAAACATAGTAACAAAAACTATCAAGTAGTCTTCCCTTGAAGACTCATGCCGAGATACTAAGTCCCACCCCAACTCCTCAACCAGGTCTGCAGTTCACATCTGCCTCCTTGTAATGATTGCTAGCCAAATAAACTAATCTAAGGAGGGGGGAAGCTCCCTGTTAATCTTGGTTACACATACAGCACACACGGGAACATGCACACAGTTCAGTTGGCAAGGAATCTACCCAGGCTTTTCAGCAACTATATCCAAATCAAAAGCCATGGCTGCCAAGGGCTGCTGTGAGGCCAAGTTAATTACCTGACAAGGAGAAGCTGAGCTTGAACCAAGTGGAGCATGATTAGCACTGAGCACCACAGACCCCGAAGGAAGCCAAAACCAGGGGCGGAGAGATGACAGGAGGAAGGAAATGAAAACTTTTCCTTTGATGTTTTCTTAAAAGTAAGTCGTATACACTTTAATTCTTCAGAGTTTGGTCCATCCCCCTGCACACTAGTGTTTCCCTGGAAGGAACTAGAAGGTGTCCTGTGTGTCCCATCCTTCCTGGGAGATGCCATCGGGTACTGGCACACCTTCCCAGTATTTTACCTTTATTATGAGCCAGTGTCAACGCCAAATTCCCACCGGGATAATAACTCACACCTTGGCTTCCTCCAATGTCATTCTTTTGGAAACTACGAAATTTGGCTTATTTGTCCAGGTTAGGTAAACACATCTTTATTATTATAAGGAAAAATAGGAACAGAAAAAAAGGTTACTACCAAGTTGATTTGAATTAGCATTAGTACCTGTTTCATTCAGCTTCAATTTTAAAATTTAAGGACCGTGTACGTATCCACATATGTGGTCATGTACTTAGAATATCTTTTTCACAGATGAAAGAAAAATTTTTTTAAAAAGGGATGTCTTAGCTGAAAATTCTCCTTAAGCATTTAGGAAAAAGTAGGGGGAAGGGTTTTATTTCAGCCTAACAAATGATGAACAAACAAAAGCTGAACAAACACAGAATGCTATACCATTGTCAAAGGATTCAGCCTTTAATAATTGATAGTTTGGACCCCTGTTACTAGCAGAGAATTTTTTTTTTCAAAAACAGAATGCATTAAAAATGAATTATTGACATAATATAACACATTATACTTTTTAAATAAAAACCTTATTTTTAATTGAAAATTGGCACCTTGCCACTAACTAAACTTGACTTCAAAAGCAACAGCTGTGAAAGCATCTTTTTAGTTCTTAATTACTGTAGTATGTAAACCAACTTCTTCCCCCCGCTTCTTCTTCATAAGGCACTTGTCTAGCTGAGGATGAGATCAAAGTACAAGATGTGGGAAAAGAAACTGTGGCCTAGACCATAAATATGAAATCTAATGAAGTGCCACAAGGAGCCTCAAAGAAGAAACTCACACTAGACTTTTTTTTGTTAATTATATAAAGTCAGATTGTTAAGAATCATGCTGAGCAATTAGAATGAGGTTGGGAACACCTTTTGCTCTTCTAAAAGTCTATTACAAAATGGGAAAAGAAGATGATGTAATATGCACTCAAGTCTTCTCTCGGAGTTCTTAAAGTGTGGAAGCGAGGAGAGAAAGGAGGAAGAAGGCTCCATTTCTCGTCTCCGCTTCCTGGCTTTGCAATTTAATCATAATTACCAGATCCAAAATTTCCCTCTATGATCTAAAAAGGAATCTCATAAGAAATAACATAGGGACCAATTAAGAAATTGTTATTCTGTCTTAGGTAAGATGAAGTAGCTTTGGGGAGTCATTTAATTATTTTCAAATAATGGGAATGGGGCTGCTAGTCAAGAAAGAAAAAAGAAATACTGTTTGTTCCATATACCATTAAATATGGCTATCTTTTGGAGAAATTAGGAAATCAGGTTTATATATGCCACATATATACTGTATTGGCTATTCCAACTGATGCAAGCTTAGGTACTTTCCCAAATGATTTTCTTTTTATTAATTACCAAGAAACTAAAAGAAACAATGCTTACTTCAGGGTAAATATTATATTTAAGACAAGTTTTAAAAACTGTGTTTTAAAATCAATGGAATAATTTCTTAGATGAAGAGTACTTTTTCTCCTTTACAACTACCTTGACACTGCACTGTAACAAAAAGAAAAGAAAATAATAATTGTGAAATGTTTTAATATGGAAACATATTACAATGAAACCACTCATAATACAAATTCCTAGTAGGCTGACAGTGTTTCAGGAGACACATTGGAGAAATGTTTCTGCAGGAAGCAAGAAGTGACCATCTAAAGGGTGAGAAATAGAATATTATATTGTATAAAAGAAGAAAAAAACCTCCATTTTTTTTTAAAAGAAAGTACTAAGGCAACAGGCCCAGCCAGACTAGCAGTCAATAACTTCCGACACACCTACAGATTGTAACACAGTAGGAAGTGAAGAATTCCCTAGAAATTGATCCAGCCATATTTAGTTAGGTCACTAACTAAAATTCAGATCAAAAATTTGCAAATGTGGGAAAAGAGAAGTGTTGGCAGGTTGCTATAATAACTAATTCTCATATAAATGCACTAGCAAGCATTTTATGAGGAAATAATAATAGTAAAAGCTAACATTCGTATCTGCCATTTAAAAGATTAAGGCATGCAATATTGTTTATTTGCCATAAATGGTGTTTAAGCTTGAGCAGGTTGCTTTATATACTTAATATCATCATCAGAACAGGAAATTTTAGTTAAGTGACAGCTTTAGTTTATTTCTTATGTACTTTTATTCACCTGGATAATGTAATTTTTATAACACAATGTGAAATGAGGTAAACTTTAAGAAGCAGTTTTCAGTTGATACTAACGAAACAGGTTGAATGAATATTTTTACAAATTAACTTTGTAGAAATTCCAAAGTTTCCTTAAATCATCTAAGTAGAAGTTACAAAATCAGTGATAGCACTCTTGTATGTGGCTTTTTTTTTTCACTTGATATTTAGTACCTCTTGATCTGGCAAAGGATTTATTTACAAGTAGTAGAACACAATATACAGGAAAAATGAAACATTGACTCTGGATCCCAAGAAAATTCTATTTGAACTTGAAACTTCTATTTGAATTTTAATTTCTCTCCTACCTCTAACTGGCTTCGTGGCTTAATGCAAATACCTTATCTCTATAAAACATAGGTTTTTTTTTTTTTATCTAACAACTAATACTAATAATGATATCATAAATTTGTGTAGATGTTAAATTATGCATGAGGAAAAACTGAAGCGTCATTGTTAAGGCTCATTACATGCTAGTTCTTTGCCACACCTCGGTCTTCCAAAATATAAATAAGGTAATATACGGTGACAGCAAATAGGAGCAACAATTCATGATATTCATACAAAATAAAGGTACCTTGGGATTAAATCCACTGCATGTTTTAAATTCTCCCATCTCATTTTCTCCATTCTACTACTGCAACCAAGGTCACAAGTCATTCAGTAATAGGTACTTCGGGTTCATGTCTAAAATGCTCCTTCAAGGAAACTACTCACTATGAGTGCAGAAAATCTGAAAGACAAACTAAAAAAGACAATACAGAAAAGGAAAAAGAAATCTTAAATGCTCGACAAGGCATTCAAATATCAAATGATTTAAATATGGGGTTTTCTTTTCATATCTGAATGCCAGAACTACTGGATTCCTGAGAATTCTGCTTAACAACCATTGAAATGATTGTTAATCCAAACCGGATGAGCTGGGGCTTACATATTAAGTCAGCCTTATAAGCCAAGGAAATATTCTGGATATGATTTTCCTAAAAGAATTGCTTTATTCTGCCTACAGGTAGTTGTTAAGTGTTTTCACAAAGCAGTGCTTAAATATAGGCATTTATTCACTGAGAGGAAATGAATACATCAGAGGGAAAGAAATTTCTAACCTTCTAGTGTTTGTTTTTTTAAATTGTTTACACCCTGAAAAACTGGATGGAGATGCATTCCAACTGTTGTGCAAATATAGAACCCAAACCACCCCCCTTGCACGGCCGACTGAGTCAGAGGAGTAGGTAAATATATAAGGCTGTGATGATGAGAGTTGGGATCCCTAACACATTGTTCCCCAGGTTAACTTGCTAGGTTAATTTATCCCTAGGTACTCATTCTTAAACTCCCTTTAATTGGCAATTGAGAGGTATTTCGGCAGACAGGCTGCGGCAGATACCCTAAAGACAACAAAAGGGGAAAAGTTAACAAGGGGTTCTGAGGCACTGCGACAAGGGTGACAAGGTTTGTTAAGCAGGAATAAAGGGGATGAGCATCGCAGGAGGTATTATGGATTGGCAGCCTTTTCAAAAAGGTCAGCAGCTTCCTTTTATAATTGCTTCCATTCATTTCAATACAGTTTGCTAGAACACTCTAAGGCCAGAAGCTGTCTAAAGACAGGCTGGTAACCTCCCTTCATGTGAGCTCTTTCATTCAAAATAACTTTCCCTTTAGCATGCTTTAAAAAAAGAAAATCTCATGTAAGGAATCATATTTTAACAACTTGGGTTAAAATTCTCTTACAAATCTCTAGTAAATTTTATACGATTCATTTGAGAAAAATCGATGACTTTGGCCCGCAGTGAAAAGACACTTTTATTCTTTCAAATATGTTATTAACCATCGAAAACATGTTTGGGTCACTAGCACACATGTCTTGGCTTTTAGAACCTATAAGTGACCAAATAGTAGAGAATTTGATTTTAAAAACATGTAATATCCTGTTGATTATTCTTTTCAAATTCTCCTAAATCGTTCTGGTTTGCTGCCTAGTTTAGCAAAGCTGATCCCATTTCAGACACAGCTACTGAGAACAGTTTCTAATAGACAGGTTCTTAAATTTTCAAGTATACTTGGGAGGTTTCTTCAAAATCTGTGTGTTTAATTTCACCACATTAAATTCAGGTTTAATAGTTGTAGGATGGGGCCCAGGAATCTGTATTTATATGAGCACCCCCCTCCCCCGGCATGATTTTGATGTGGACATTTCCTAGCCAATTAGAGAAACAATGTATAAAATCCCAAGAGACACGGAGACAAAAGTTAAAATTTGAGAGGAACAGCAGTATTTATTCTTCTATTGTAAATTCCTACAGCTGATATTTAGGCATCAGTATTTCTTAATTATACTTTTGGAAATTTCAATGGAAGTCATTACGGTACAACTTGGATAATCTTACAAGGCCCAGATATGTCTGCTCTGGCAAATAACTAATACAGGTGTCTGAGATAAAAGATAAATCCATACAGTTTTATAGAAAAGAAATTTAACAATGGAAAGACATTCTGCTGATTATAAAACTATTGTTTTCTTTAGTAATTTTCAACAGTAGAAAAATAAAATCAGAAGATAACCCTTTTTTCTTGTTTAGGATTCATCGAGAGTAAAAGAATTAGGTTACACTGATTGTATTTGTTAGGTAAAGTCCTTCTTATAATTGTGTCCCACCCCCAAGCAGTGTGACCTATCCCCACCTCTCTTTTCATAAATCATACTTTCATGAGTATTTCTAAGTCATGTATACTTGGGTTACTTTTTTTTTTTTTGAAAGTATGGTTCTATGTCCCAACTACTCCTTCCTGTTGCGCCCAGCTAATCTATCTCTTTTGTGAGAATTTTATGATCTGTGTATTCTTCCATGAATGAAAACACATCCTACAACAAATTTCCATAGGCTCTTAGTTCTACTAGGAGAAATAAGGCATGTTCTTTCCTTGTCTCGCACAGATACAGTCAGGAACTTGACAGATAACTTAGCCTCTGTCAACTGAAAACCCTAAAAAGTTGAATCCTGCTGCAGTGGCAAAGGAACACTTGGAGGCTGGTTTTCAAGCAGCAGCCTAGGTGGTGTGCAAACCACATGATTTCCAGTGGGTGCCCTCCATGTGGTTTTTGCAGTTCATGCTCCAGAGACCCTTTGTCTTCTGCCAATCTTCCAAACTTGATTTCTCAGCTTTCTACTGATTTTCTGAGTCCAAATTTGCTTGCGATGATTCTTTTATTATTTAAAAATACTCAATTTCTCCACCCCTGTTGTTTTTAAGCAAGAATCCTGAATAAAACACTTTATTGATCTTTTCATTGACAGATCTGTGTCTAGTAATGAACACAGATTTGTGTACCATTCAGGGATTATTTGTGATCACATCATCAGTGATGTACTCAGAAGTCATTAAGAGTTAAATTTAACATTAAGCAAGAACTTTTAAAGTAAGCAGTTGGGAACATATAATTCTAGTGTGAATTTTAGAACACACAGTTGTATTAGGGAAATTGTGGCTCACACGTGTTTCTGGTTTATCATTTTTTTTAAGTGTTTAAAAATTGAGCAAAGTGACAATCTTTAAATTACTTGGGCCTCCATTGTGCAAATATGTTAATGAACAAAACCTGAGAATGATTTGCTAAAACTAAATTTTAAGGTTATACGAATAAACCTCTCTTAGGTTTCCAAAAAGAAAAAACGTAGAATGGTTAGAAGTGAGAGCCCTAAATGTATCCAATGTACACAGCCCTATTATGAAATTAATTTATAGCTTTCATATGAAATCTATAACCTAATAACAGCCTAAGAATATGGGGAGGAGGGAGGGAGAGGGAAGGGGGAATAAGTGGAGGGAGGGGGATTGGAGGGATCACTTCTG
>CAUYQV010053507.1:0-33577 GCA_963574575.1 Galagoides demidoff | reverse complement strand
GCCAGCATCTCTGGTTTTGGGATTTTGTGATATGGGCTAATCTCACTGGGGTTAGATGATATCTCAAAGTAGTTTTGATTTGCATTTCTCTGATGATTAAGGATGGTGAGCATTTTTTCATATAAGTTTACAATTTTGTATTGGGCCATACTCACAACCACCCTGGGCTGCATGCAGCCTTCAGGCTATGGTTTGGACCCCCCCTGTCTAAAGCTTCCAAATGTAGCAAATTCATTGGCTGAGGTACTTGTATGTTAAGTACTATGCTCTTGAAAACATAGATTTTTCAGAGCCTGACTATCTGAGAAATCATAACCACTGCCCCAGTCAAACACTCAAAATTAAAAATTGAAAAGAAGGCAAAGAAAAAAGAAGATCTAATGCACTTAGGTAGATAGGAGATGCCAGAAGAAAAAACTGGTTTTCAAGCAGAAAATGAATTGAGGGGGGTCCATGGTTCAGCAAAAGGATAAACAAAATAAGCCATTCTTTCCCACAAAAATATCAAATAAATCTACTGAAACATTTTGTCCTTGGTAAAAAAAAAAGTGTTATTTTAAAATATATAATTTTTAATATCAAATGAAGCTCAGTGAGGAAATGGATTCATGATATAGAAATGTCCTTTGAAGTCAAACTTGTTCAAAATGCACGTATTAAATAAAAGGATGTGGGTTTTCTGTCCTTTTATGAGCAGCTGCCATTCAGTTTTCCCAGGGCTGAGGTATCTGGCTATGGAGAATAATTTGACAGCTAACAGGCATACAGGTGGAACATACACCTTCCTCCACTGCTCTCCACCCCTTGCAACCCCATTTCTTTCCTCTGTCACCTCTTGAGTCTATACATTGAAAACCTGTCAGGCCGGGCACAGTGGCTCATACCTGTAATCCTAACACTATGGGCAAGGCTGAGGCTGGTGCATTGCTTGAGCTCAGGAGTTCAAGACCAGCCTGAGCAAGAGTGACTACCCATCTTCACTAAAAAAAAAAAAAAGAGAGAGAGAGAGAAAGAAAGGAAGAAAAATTAGCCAAGCATTGTGGTGGGCTGAGGCGTGAGGATCATTTGAGCCCAGTAGTTTGAGGTTGCTGTGAACTGTGATGATGCCACAACACTCTATCCAGGGCAACAGAGTAAGAGTATGTCTCAAAACAAAAAGAAAAAAAAAAAAACTAACTGTGCCTCATTAGATTTTCATAGAAGTTTTAGGAAACCAGGGGCTCTAAATTCCCCACATAGTAGATTGTGGACAACCATCCCCAGCCAGTGGTGATCCTGGGAATGAAGAAAATGGAGAACCAGGAGGCAAGAATCATCTCCCTTTAGCCAAAAGCTCTCTCCTAAAATCTCTCTCTATATATATCTTAACCCCACCCTTTCCCTTTTTCACTTTTACCAAATGGCTTTTGGGTGATAAGATCTGTGTAGGCAATTTTACAAAAATATCAACAAGCCCACAGGCTTCAGTTTCTCAAAAGAGAGAGTGACAAGTTCCACTTTTAAATTATGAGAAGAAATAAATGGCCAAGAGGTAGGAAATGAAGCATTTAGCCAGAGATAGCCATATAATAGCCATCTCCACACTCCTGAACTTTCTCCTGGTAGATATTGGTTCTAGGTGGCTAATTCTGTTATAATATTTTTTGTAGGGTATAGGGAAATCAGAGGATCAAAATTCTCAGAAGTATGGACTTGGGGTGGCAAAGATCATGTAAAAATAACCAAATATAAAAAAGCAAAAAATGGACCAGGAACCAGTAACTCATAAATCTCTCATTCTACCACCCTCTTCCATTCCTCCTACCCGTCTTTTACTTACTAGATGTATGACAGATCTGTTTATTTTTTGGTAGGGCATAGGGAAAACAGAGGATCAAAATACTCAAAAGTGTCTTAGAGGTTTTAAGGTTTTAAGGGAGCAGTTCTCAACCTGTGGGTTGTGACCCACAGGAACTGTATTAAAGGGCCGCAGCATTAGGAAGGTTGAGAACCACTGTTTTAAGAGGATTTGTCTTTAAGTTTTTAAATTCAAGGACTGTGGACTTGAAGCTCAAAAAAGTAAATCTAGCAAGAGATAACAAGTTATGACAATTAAGTTCATGAACTTATCCTAGAAAAAGTCCTCCGTACCTCATTGCTGGATGTCACTATGGTCACCATCGAAGTACTCCCCTATGGAAACTATGCACTGATGCCAGTGCCTAGTCCACCCTTCAAAGCAATTTTGGAACTCTTTTTCTGAAATGACCGTCAGACCTGTCATGGTATTACCCTTGCTGTCTTGAATGTCATCAAAATATCTTCCTTTCAATATATCCTTTATCTTCAGGTAAAGAAAAAAAAATCATTGGAGGCCAGATGAAGTGGGTAGAGAGGGTATCATAACACAGTTAGTTTTTTACTGGCTAAGAACTCCCTCACAGACAGTGCAGTGTAAGCTGGTGCACTGTCATAATGCAAGAGCCATGATTTGTTGGCTAAGATTTTCAGTTAAGATTTTCCTAACGGTTTCTCTATGGATGTGTACTTGATCTGCTAAGCGTCTCACAGTCAGCTGATGATTTTGATGCACAATTCAACAAATTTTTGCAATGTTTTCATCAGTTCTGTTCATCACTGGACAGCCTGACCTCTCTTCCTCAGTGACACTTTGTCCCCTTCAAAAAATATTTAATCCATACACTGCCATTTTCATCATGGCAATATCCCCATAAACGTGGACTGACATGTCCCTGATTTCACTTCCACTCTTGCCAAATTTAACAAGAAATTTAGTGTTTGTTCATTGCTCTACTTCAAGCTCTGACATTCTTGTGATGGCACACAAAACATACAACAACAATAACACCACTCAGTGAAACACCACATGTTAACACAAACATAACTATGAGAAGCCGATATACCAAACTATCAAACCTTACTGAGTTGTTTGTGCAGTGTTACCAACATAAGCTCACAGTGGAAAGCTCGTGAACTTAATTGTCAGACCTCATATGTGTAAGAACAATGATTTAAAATAAAAGAATAGGAGAAGAAAGCCAAAGCCTTCTGCCCCATAGCCAGACTGCTGTCTATCTGTCTGTCTCTCTCTCTTTCTCTCTCCCCCCTAATAAAGAGAAGCACTAAGAATGGAGATGGAACTAAAACCCTTTTCTAAATACAACCATGCCTACCATTCATCCCTCTTTCCCTAGTTGCTCAGATTATCACTTACTTGTTGAAAGTTTGATGGACTGTTGAATTAGGGTCTTTGCTGAGACTGTGGTAGAGTAAGACCTCAGTTTTCAAAATGTCCTGCACTGTGCTTGTCCATGACTCTAAAAATGTCTAGCAATATGGAGGAGGAGAACATATTTTAAAACAATAGGATAGAGGTGGAATGTAAACTAACTGTAGGTAGGTTCTGCCTCCGAGCCGGCAACTCTCCTAATTTCTTTCTTTGTACATGTCAAAAGTTGAATCTAGAAATACGAGGTATGAAGACAACTTGTTTGAAACCATGTTGGAATAAAAACATGTAAACCACAAGCCATTAAATCTCTGCTCTTAAGCTGGCAATTCTCTTGTAAGTTCTCTATTTCTTTAAATAATATTCCTAACTTATTTTTCTCCTTTGCCCATATGGATGTGATTTTTTTCTATCATCTCTGCAACATTAGTATCTTTTTAGAGATTTAAAAGAGTTTCAACCTTGAAGTCAGAGGTCACCACATCAAACAGAGAAGCTTAGCACGCATTGTGAACAAGTAAAATTCTTTAAGATAATGAAATAAGAGGAAAGTGTGAACCATGCACCAGCCATCTTTTGGTTTTATGCCAGACTATTTCTCCTAACTTCCCCCATCCTTTATTTCCCCTCCTTCACCACTGTTCTATTACTCTCCATAAAATACTCTGGTTGTCTGGGCCCTTCTCTCTGCCCTTAGACTGGTTTCCAAGAGTCACAGTTTAACTTTATCACATTGACTGCTGTGGGTGTCTTGCATGATGAAAAATATCTAGTAATACAGTATAGAAATATATATTCCCTTTTTTTTTATATTTTGAGAAAAAAGTTTCAGGAATCAGATATCTTCAGCTCTTTATTAAGCTCCTTAATCCTAAAATACCTTTGATTTTCAGTCTCCCTCTTTTACATCATTTTGTCATATCTTCTCATGCTTGCTAAATATTTAATGTTTGTCATATCTTCTCATGCTTGCTAAATATTTAATGGTGGGAAAAAGCAGGTCTCTCTCTCTTTTCAATCCTTATAAACAATGGTTTCTCACAACAGAAGATAGCAATTTGTCAAGAAAAATAGCACATGTATTACAAAACTGAATTCAGGTGGAAGCTGGTCCAGGCACCAGCTGACTCCTGCCCTTTAATCAGCACTTCTCTCCTAGCTTCCATCTTTCTACCACCTCCCTTCCTCCCCTCTTTTCCCCTTCATTTTCCAAATATTCAAAGTTAATTTTTCTTGTAATAGTATATATACAGAGGTTTTAGAGAGACTCAGTGTCAATAGTTTTAATTTGAGAATACTGATATTGAGACTATTGTGGCCAACTCTTAAAGAGAAATCTAACAAGAGTTGTGAAGAAATAGAATGTCTTAAAATAATGAGATCACAGGTGAATGTGCACCAGGTCTCATCCAACTTCTGACCCCAGACAGAATTTTCCCCCAATGTATAATTTCTATAACTCTCTGGTGTCTTGTTACCTTTTATTTTCCCAGATTGTTGAAGGTCATTTCTGTTGTGTTAATGCCACTTCAAGGCCTCTGTGTAGCCACTTCTCACAAGAAATTAATTCTGGCATCAGTTATGGACAAATAAAATGTGTTAAAATCAGACAGGTGGGGAAAGTAAAGCAGGAGGCAGTCACCTCCTCTTTCATCATCCTTCTCTTTCTACCTTTTCCCCTGCTATATGTGAGCTCTGCTGCATTAGTATCTCTGAAGGACTTAGAGAATCAGGCTTTAGTTTCTGCAATATTATGGACTGTTGGTGGCCACTGAAAAAGTGAAATTTAACAATATGTGACATAAAAAAGAAAATTCTTTATAGAAAGGTATCACAAAAATAAATATGAACCTGGGACAGAGCTGCCTGTGGATCCCTGCCATCAGGTTGCTGGACACCATTTAAGCTCTATCAGTTAAGCAGTGATTCTGCTGCCTGGGACAATTGGATTAGAACTCTGAACTTGAGCTGCCCACCCAGGGACCCTCCAAGTTAAGCCATGGTTGTGTTGAAGTGGCAGAGACTGATTCTCCTCCTGAAATTGTCACTGAAGGGGGGTGGGGCATCTCAGCTGCTTGTATCTCCCCCAGCTGAGATTCCATAACTCAGTAGGATTGGATATAGACTGGATGACTAGAAGACAGAGCCAGCTAGCCCTGTCACGCTAATCAGGTACTCAGTGTCTCTGGCTGTAAGCCTGAAAGTGACCTTTGTAAAACTATACAGGAAAAGCTACCAGCCCCAGATCTTTGGTAAAGGAGGTAAAGCTGGTTAACTACAATTCCTGGAACCCTCAATTCAATTTCACCCTACCACTTTTAATACCCAAACTGTGGAAAATAATCATGGGGTTTAATAAGAGAAAGAACTCTGGCAACATGAATAATCAGAGTAGATCAACTCCCCCAAGGAATGAGAAAGGAGATACATCTCAAAATACCATTTATAAACAAATGGGTGAAATGTCAGAAATAGAATTTGGAATATGGATGGCAAATAAGATGAATAGAATAGAGGAAAGGACAGAAATAGAAATTCAAATACTTGGGCAAAATTTGTCTCAAGAAATTAATAAATTCAATGACAAAATCACCAAGGATTTAGACATAATAAGAAAGGAGACAACAGAACTCAATGAAAAAGTTCGTCAAAGAGATCCAAAATATAGTAGAATCCTCAATAAAAGAGTTGAGCAGGCCAAAGAAAGGATCTCTGAAATTGAAGGCAAAGCTTTTGAACATTCTTAAACACTCAAAAAAGCAGACAAATGCAAAGCAAAAACTGATCATTTCCTGTGAGAGTTGTGGGACCACTCCAAAAGACCAAACATGCATCTTATAGGAATTCCTCACGGAGAAAGGATGGTCCTAAAGGCATAGATGCTCTACTCCAAGAGATTATGGAGGAGAATTTCCCAAGCATTGCAAGAGATACTGAAATTTAGAAAGTAGATGGTTTCAGAACCCCAGAAAGACTCCATCCAAATAAAGCATCTCCTAGACACATTGTAATTAACTTTGCTAAAGTTAATATGAAGGAGAAAATTCTGCAAGCAGCCAGAAATGAGAAAAGAATTACCTACAAAGGGAGAAATATTAGAATAACTGCAGATCTCACATTTAAAACCTTTCAAGCCAGAAGAGGATGTTCATCAACAAAACAAAACTTTTAGCCCAGGATCCTGTATCCAGCTAAACTGAGATTCATTTGGGATGGAGAAATCAAATATTTTATGACATACACATGTTGAAGAAATTTGCCATAACTAAACCAGCTCTCCAGGATATTGTCAGACCAATCTTCCATAATAATCAACACAATGGTCTACTAGCAAAGTAAACTCACCCAGAAATTTCTGAAAACCTAACTTCCACAGTGGTGAAAGGATTAAAAATGTCCACCAGATATTTCAAAAATATGACACTCAAAACACTACCACACTTATCAATTCTCTAAATTAATATCAATGTCTTAAATTATCCTCAAAAGAGGCACAGGTTGGCTGACTAGATACATAAACTCAGACCAGATATCTGTTGCATACAAGAGTCTCATCTTACCTTAATGGATAAAAATAGACTTAGAATGAAGGGATGGACACCTATAATACACAGAAATGGAAATGAGAAAAAAGCAAGGGTTGCCATTTTATTTGCAGATACAATAAGCTTTAAACCAACAAAGATAAGGAAAGATAAGGATGGTCACTACCTACTAGTCAGGGGAAACACTCAACATGAAGAGATTTCAATAATTAATATTTATGTTCCCTGCCAGAATACTCCTCATTTTATAAAGCAAACCCTAACAGATAAAAACAATTTGATATCTTCCTGCACTATGATAGTTGGAGATTTTAACACCACTTTTGCAGTTTTGGATAGATTCTCCAAGAAGAAACTAAACAAAGAAATAATGGACCTAAACTCTACCCTAGAACAAATGGACATAACAGACATCTACAGAACATTTTATCTTAATAAAACTGAGTACATATTCTTCTCATCTGCCCATGGATCATCCTCCAAAATTGATCATATCTTAGGACATGAGTTTAACCTCAGCAAATTTAAAAGAATAGAAATTATTCCTGTATCTTCTCACACCATCACAGAATAAAAGTTGAACTCAACAGCAACAGGAATCTTCAGACTCAAACAAAGTCATGGAAACTAAATAATCATATGCAAAATGATAACTGAGTCAAAGATGAGATTAAGAAGGAAATCACTAAGTTTTGGGGGGGAAATGATAAAGAAGACACAAATTACCAAAACCGGTGGGATACTGCAAGGGCAGTCCTAAGAGGGAAGTTTAAAACATTGAAAGCCTTTATCAAGAAAACAGAAAGAGAGGAAGTCATCAAGTCATCAATTTAATGGTCATCTCAAGCAACTGGAAAAGGAAGAACATTCTAACCCCAAACCCAGCAGAAGAAAAGAAATAACCAAAATTAGGGCAGAATTATATGAAATTGAAAATAAAGGAATCAGTCAGAAAATCAACAAAACAAAAATACAGTTTTTTGAAAAGATTAATAATATTGATAAACCTTTGGCTAACCTAACCAAAAACAGAAAAATAAAATCTCTAATATCATCAATCAGAAATGATAAAGGAGAAATAACCATAGACACCTCCGAAATCAAAAAATCCTCAATGACTACTATTAAAAAAAACTCTATTCTCAAAAATATGAAAATCTGGAAGAAATAGACCAATACCTGGAAGCATGCCACCTTCTTAGACTCAGCCAGAAAGACTTAGAATAGAATTATTTCAAGTACTGAAATAGCATCAACTATATGAAATCTCCCAAAAAAGAAAAGTCTGGGACCAGATGGCTTCACATCAGAATTCTACCAAACCTTTAAAGAGGAACTATTACCCATATTACATAACGTTTTCCAAAACATAGAAAAATGAAGAAATACTTCCCAACACATTCTATGAAGTAAATATCAAATTGTAGTATACGTATACCATGGAGTACTATGCCACCATAAAAAAGATAGAGACTCCATATCTTTATGTTTCCCTGGATGGAGCTAGAACATATATATATATGTGTGTGTGTGTGTATATATTTTGGTAAAGTATTTCAAAAATGAAAAAAAAAGTATCCAATGTACTCAATACTACTATGAAATCAATATATAATCACCTACACATTCATATGAATAGTAAAACATAACTGTAGTCCAGAAAGAAGGAGGAAGGAGAAGGGAGAGGGGAGGGAAGGGATGAGACTTGTAGGGTATTTGGTGGGACCTCACTTAATGTGCATAATACAATGGTACATTTTAAAACTATTAAGAATAGAGTATAAATGTCTTATCACAACAAGTAAGTAAGTGAGGTGATGGTTATATTAATCAGTTTGATATAGGCATTCCACATTATATACCAAATCAGTACATTGTTCCCCATAAATGCATCAGCATTCACAGTTATGAAAAATAAATAGGAAAAGTAATAGATAATGTTCTTTTTTTGTCTAGTGTTTTCTTGCAATAGATGCTATTAATAAATTAATTTTAAAATAAAAAAAAAAGAGATATGACCAAGAGACCAAATAATTTGTCCCAAATGTCCATATATCATCCTCTCTACAATTTACCTACCTTCTCTTTTTTTCCTTCTATTTCTTGATAATTATTGATTAGCTCTGCTTTATTAGTGTTTCTTAAGATGGTTAAGGAAAATCCAGGCTTAATTATCTCAACCTCGGGGACTGTAAGTTGCTGCATTTAAATGCTGGGCACTAGGGTGACAATCAAGCCAGAGAATCTGAAGAGATGATGAACAAGTGAAATACATACAAATGGGATAGAGAGAGATGTAGGACCAGAAACCATGCAAATCACCCTCTAGCAAGATCTCTCCTTTCATCTCCCTAAAACACCTGTTACTCCTTTCTTTTTACACTTAACTTTTGCTCCCTTCATTCTGTCAGTGGGGTTGTGTTAGTGCTTTTTGTCCATTATGGCCTCATAAGTTTTCATGGCCCTCCGCAGGAGATAGTGGTGTGGAGATCTTGCCAGCCCAGAAGAACAGGTTGAGGCAACCTCCTGGGTTTAATCTGTGCAACTATGGGTGCATTTTGTCCCATGAATATAGTCAGGCTAACTCCAGTCTCACCTGTGCCAGAACTCATTTCCAGGTGTGTCTGTCATAAAGTGAGTTGACTAAGAAACTTGAATTGTGATAGAGAGATGAATGCACAGTATGACTATAAGGATGTTTTCATATCACAGTATACTTACTGGAGAAGAAAACACCCAAGTGGGAATGTGTGGAGCCTGTGTGGCAAGGTGAATCCCTCTGGGAGTAAGTAGAAGTGGTTTTTGAGGTAAATTGAAGCTGAACCTCTCCTTTTAGCTTTCCTGCCAAAAGGGGGGAGGGTAATGCAGGGAAATCTTTAAGGAAAGAATGGTATGGTAAATAGGAACTGGGTCTTAGGCCTTCAGGCAGAAGTGACATTTTCAAATCTTTTCTTCCTTTCTCCCTTTTGTTGCTATTTTAACATGCTGTGGGGATTAAGTAAATAGGAGTGCAGATGCTTATCAAAGTAAGAGATACTGTTCTCTAGAGCCTGCTGTGGCAGAAGCATTCTCAACCCCTTTCTCTCAAGGATGGGAACTCCACTTTTACAGCCCAGGATTTTAAGATACAGACCAAGCACCTGAGAACTCATCTGTCACTCATACCTGTGGGTAGATGGGCAGTTGGTCAATTTTATGGTGTAGTTTTTATTAACTACCAAATATACTTTGGCAGCGTAAATGAATTAAAGCTATTCATTAAAGTTTTATTATCGATATATAATATTTATAATAATTGTGGTATATTGTGTATATATATGACATTTTAACTATATATATATATATATAGTTACATGCATAGAAGATATAATAATGAACTCACAGTATTTAGGGTATCCATCATCTCAAGTATTTATCATTTCTATGTGTTGAGAACATTTCATGTCCTCTGTTCTAGCTATTTTGAAATATACAATGCACTATTGTTAAATATAGCCACCATTCTGTGCTAATGAATATTAGAACTCATTCCTTCTAACTGTATGTTGGTACCAATTAACCAACCACTCTTTTCCTCCCCCCAACACACACATACACACGCACACCCTTCCTAGCCTCTAATATCTGTCATTCAACTTTTTAGGTTCCATATATAAGAAGATGCAATATTTGTCTTTCTGTGCCTAGCATATTTCCCTGGAGCTAATGACCTCCAGTTCCTCCTATGCTGCTGCAAGTGATAAGATTTCATTCCATTTCACAGCCAAATAGTATTCATTGTGTATATATACCACATTTTTTAATCCATTTATCCTTTGGTGGACACTTAGGTTGATTCCATATCTTTGCTATTGTGAACACTACTATAATAAATATGGAGATTCAGATTTTTTTTTTTTGAGACGGAGCCTCAAGCTATCCCCCTGGGTAGAGTGCCATGGCATCACAGCTCACAGCAACCTCCAACTCCTGGGCTCAAGCAAGTCTCTTGCCTCAGCCTCCCAAGTAGCTCCCACAGGCGCCCGCCACAACGCCCGGCCATTTTTTGGTTGCAGCCATTATTGTTGTTTGGCGGGCCGGGGCTGGGGCTGGGGATTCGAACCTGCCACCTTAGGTGTACGTGGCTGGCGCCTTAGCCGATTGAGCCATAGGCGCCGAGCCGAGATTCAGATATTTTTGATATACTGATTTATTTTCCTTTGGATAAATGCCCAGTAGCAAGATTTCTGGATCATATTATAATTCAATTTTTAGCTTTTTGAGAAATATCCATACTATTTTCCATAGTGACCATACTAATTTACATTTTCACTAGTAGTATATAGAGTAGACTTAACCCCATGTCCTCACCAGCATCTGTTATTTTTTTAAAAAATAGCCATTCTAACTGGAATAAGATAATATCTCATTTTGGTTTTGATCTGCACTACCCTGATGATTAGTGATGTCAGGAACTTTTCCAAATATCTGTTGACCATTTGTATGTTCTCCTTTCAGAAATGTCTATTCAGGTCCTTTGCCCACTTTTAAAAGACATTATTTTCTATTTTACTGTGGAGTTGTTTGAGATCCTTGTAGATTCTGGATATTAGTCCACTGTCAGATAAATAGTCTGCATACATTTTCTCCCATTCAACAGGTTGTCTCTTCCCTCTGTTTATTGTTTCCTTTGCTGTACAGACTTTTTAGTTTAATATAGTCAGATTTGTCTATTTTTGGTTTTGGTGACTGTGCTTTTGAGGTATTTGCCATAAAATCTTTGCTTAGACCAACATCCTAAATTGTCTCCCCTGTTTTCTTCTAGTAGTTTTATAGTTTGAGGTTTTACGTTTAATTCTTTAGTCTATCTGCAGTTGATTTTTTGGTGAGAAAATTGATATGGTGAGAGGTAAGGGCCCAGTTTCATTCTTCTGCATATGGATATATCAAATATAATTTTCCTATCATCATTTTTTGAAGAACATATATTCCGTCAATATATGTTCTTGGTACCATGTAGAAAATCAGTTGGATGAAAATATGTACATTTATTATAGTTCTGAGTTTTCTACTCTATTCTATTGATTTATGTGTGTTTTTATACCAATACCATGTTATTTTTGTTAGTATAGCCTTGTAATATATTTTGAACTCAGGTAGTGTGATGCCTTTATCTTAGTTCTTTTTTCTTAAGATTGCTTGGAGATTTGGCTCTTTGTTGGTTCCATACACACTTTAGGATTTTTTTTTTCATATCTGTGAAAAATTGCATTGGTATTTTAATAGGCCTTGCATTTAATCTGTAGATTGTTTTTGGGTAGTGTAGCCATTTTAATGAAGTTAATTCTTTGATCCATGAGCATGGGATATCTATCCATTTGTTTGTGTGCTCCTAATTTCTTTCATCAGTTTTTTTTTTTTTTAGTTTTCCTTACAGAGGTCCTTCACATCCTTGGCTAAATTTGTTTACAGGTATTTTATCTTTTTTTGTAGCTATTATATGTGTGCTTGCCTTCTTAATTTCTTTCTCAGTTCATTACTGATGTATAGAATAGCTACTGGGTTTTGTATGTTGACTTTGTATCTGGCAACTTCAGTGAATTTATTTATCAGACATAAGAGATTCTGGGTAGAGTTTTTAGGTTTTTCTAGATATAAGACCATGTCTTATGCAAAGTGGGACAATTTAACTTCCCCCTTTCCTTTAATAATTTAAGGTACACAAATATTTTCTGTTACATGGATGAATTGTATCATTCTGAATTCAGGAATTCCATAGTACCCATCATTTAAATAGTGTAAATTGTACCCAATAGGTAGATCTTCGTCCCTCCCCCATCTCAAGCCCTCCCTCCTCTTAGTTTTCATTGTCCATTATACCACTTTTTTGGTGTTTATAGAGATAGAGTCTTGCTCTGTCACCCTGGGTAGAATGCAGTAGCATCATCATAGCTCACTGCAACCTTAAACTCCTGGGCTTAAGCTATCCTCCTGCATAAGCCTCCTGAGTAGCTGGGACTACAAACATGTGCTACCACACTGGCTAATTTTTGTATTTTTGAGATGCATCTCACTGTTGCTCAGGCTGGTCTCAAACTCCTAAGCACAAGCCATCCTCCTCCTTGATCTCCCAGAGTGCTAGGCTTATTGGTGTGAGCAACCACGCCTGGCTTATACCACTTTTTTACCACATAGGTCCCTTGTTTAGCTCCCACTTATAAGTAAAAACATGTGATGTTTGTTTTTCCATTGACAAAATGCTTCAGATACTTCACTTAGGATGATATTCTTCAGCTCCATCCAAATTACTTCAGAAGACACTATTTCATCCCTTTTTATAGCTTAGTAGTATTCCATGGTGTGTATATGTGTGTGTGTGTCTATATATGTATATATATATACATAACTGATTTTCTTTATCCACTCATCTGTAGATGGGCACTTAAGTTGATTCCATATCTTTGCAACCATGAATTCTGCTGCAGATAAACATTTGGATATAAGTATCTTTTATTTAAAAAGTCAGATTATTATGGGAGTACATACATTTTGGTTACAAAGTCTTTTTAGAAAATGACTTATTTTCCTTTGGGTAGATCCCCAGTAGTGGGATTGCTATATCAAATGGAAGGTCTACTTTTAGTTATTTGAGCAATTTTTTTTTTTGTAGAGATAGAGTCTCACTCTATCACCCTTGGTAGAGTGTCATGTTATCACACAGCCCATAGCAACCTCCAACTCCTGGGCTTAGGTGATTCTCTTGCCTCAGCCTCCCCAGTAGCAGGGACCACTGGCGCCTGCCACAATGCCCTGCTATTTTGTTGTTGTTGTTGTTGCAGTTTAGCTGGGGCTGGGCCCAAACCCGCCACCCTTGGTACATGGGGCCAGTGTCCTACCCACTGAGCCACAGGTGCCACCCTTATTTGAGTAATCTTTTCACTGCGCCTGCACCAACATATATTCCTTTTTGAGTTCTTAATAATGACCATTCTGATGAGAGTAAAGTGGCATTTCATTGTGGTTTTAATTTGCATTTCCTTGATGATTAGTGATGTTGAGCATTTTTTCGTATGCTTGTTGGCCATTTACCTATCTTCTAAGAAAAATCTGTTCATGTCTTTTGCCTACTTTTCAATGTTTTTTTTTTTTTTTTACTTACTATATTCTTTGGGTTCTTTGCAGATTCTGGATTTTAGCCCTTTGTGGGATGTATAGTTTGTCAATAATTTCACCCATTCTATAGGCTGCCTATTTACTCTGTTGATTGCCTCCTTTCCTGTGAAGAAACATTTTAGCTTAATTAAGTCCCATTTACTTATTTTGTTGCTGTTACATTTGCTTTTGAGGCCTTATTAATAAATTCTTTGCCTAGGCCAATGTCTAGAAGAGTTTTTTCTGATGTTTATTCTAGAATTTTCATGGTTTCAAATCTTACATTTAATTCTATTGCCTGATTGATCTAGCTAGCACTTCCAGTAATATGTGTAATAAGAGTGGTAAAAGTGGGGATCTTTGTCTCGCTCCAGTTCTCATTCTCCCCTTTCAGTAAGATGTTAGTTAGCTGTGGGTTTGTTACATATGACCATTATTATGTAGAGGTACATTCTTTTTATGACCAGTTTGTTGAGAGTTATCATGAATATTTTTTTATGCGACAGGGTCTCCCTCTCATGCCCAGACTAGATACATTTTGTCTATCTAGTTGTCATTTTATATCACTGCCACATCAAACTCCTAAGCTCAAGCAATCCTCTTGCAAAAACTCCCTGAGTAGCTAGGACAAGAAGTGCACACCACCACAATCTGCTATTACTTTTTAAAATGTTTTACAGAGTCTTTAAAATGTTGCTCAGGTCTTGAACTTCTGGACTCAAGCAATCCTCCCATCTCAGCATCTCCAAGTGCTAGGATTATAGTATTGAATTTTATCAGATGCTTTTTATGCATCTATCAAGTAAACATGGTTTTTGCCTTTCATTCTATTGATGCAATGTATCATGTATATTAATTTGCATAGGTTGAACCAGCCTTGCATCCCAGGCATAAATCCAACTTGATCATAGTGGGATTTGTGATGTACTATAGGATTTGGTTTGCTAGTCTTAATATTTTGTTGAGGATTTTTGCATCTATGTTCATTGGGGGTATTGGCCTATAGTTTTAATTTGCATTTTCCTGATGATTAGTGATCTTGAGCATTTTTTTCAAATATTTATTGGCCATTTACCTATCTTCTTCTGAGAAAATTTTATTCTTGACTTTTGCTCACTTTTTTTTTTTTCAGTTTTTGGCCAGAGCTGGGTTTGAACTCGCCACTTCCAGCATATGAGGCCGGTGCCCTACTCCTCTGAGCCATAGGTGCCTCCCTCACTTTTTTTTTTTTACTTGCTATTTTTGTTAGATGTGTTATTATGTGCCTGTCTGGTTTTGAAATCAGGGTAATGCTGGCCCTATAGAATGAGTTAGGAAGAATTACTCTTCTTTAATTATTTGGAAAATTTTGAAAATTGATGTTAGTTCTTCTTTATAAGGTTGGTAGAATTCGGCAATGAAGCCATTTTGTCTTTGTCCGGGCCTGTTGGTTGCTGAGAGACTTTTATATTACCGATTTAATCTCATTACTCATTATTGCTCTGGTCAGGATTTTATTTCTTCCTGATTCAATCCTGGTAGGTTGTATGTGTATAGAAATTTACCCCATTTCATCTAGGTTTTCCAGGGTTTTAGTTTATAGTTGTTCATAATTGTCTCTGATGATCTTTTGTATTTCTGTGGTGTTAGTTGTAATGTCTCCCTTTTTTGTTTCAGATTTCATTTGGATTGTGTCTTCTCTGCTTTTCTGAGTTAGTCTAGCTAACATTCTATTTATTTTATCTTTCAAAAAAACCAACATTTCATTTTGATTTTATTTGAGTCTTCTCTCACTTTTTTCTTGGTTAGTCTATCTAGCAGTTTATCAATTTCATTTATCTTTTAAAAACAACAATTTTTTATTTCATTGACTCTTTGTATATATTTTTTTTAGTCTCTGATTCATTTATTTCTGCTCTCATATTTATTATTTTCTTCTTTCTACTAATTTGGGATTTGGTTTGTTCTTGCTTGTTTAGTGCTTTAAGGTGCATAATTAGGTTGTCTATTCGAAATATTTCTATTTTTTCTATTTTCTATTTTTTCATCTATTACTGTCCTCTTTCCCCTTGGTACTATTTTTTTCTGTATCTCCTAGGTTTGGCATGTTTTTTTTTTATTTTAATTTCTTTAATTTTTTTAAATTCATCCTTAACTTTTTTCTTGACTCAGTGGTCATTTAGGAGCATGTTGTTTAATTTTTATGTTTGTATACAGTTTCCAAAGTTTCTCTTGTTAGTGGTTTTTATTCCTTTGTGGCATGAGATGATATTTGATGTGATTTCAATTTTTAAATTTTTTTTGAGGTTTGTTTTATATCCCAGCATATGATCTAGCCTAGAGAATGTTTCATGTGCTCATGAGAGAATATATCTTCTATAGCTGTTGGAGGAAATGTTCTATTAGGTCCATTTCATGTAATATGTAGTTTAAATCCAATGTTTATTTCTTAATTTTGTGTCTAGGTGAGCTAATTTAAGAGTGGGATATTCAAGTCCCCAACTATTATTGTATTGGAGTCTACCCCTCCCTTTATATCTAATAATATTTATTTTACATATCTGAATACTCCAGTGTTAGTTGCATATATGTTCAGAAGTGTTATACTCTCATGATGAATTGATCCTTTTATCATTATGTAATGTCCTTCTTAGTCTCTTTTACTATTTTGACTTAGTATCTGTTTTATCAGATATAAGTATAGCTGTTCCCTCTCATTTTTGGTTTTCATTCTCCTAGAATATATTTTTTGGTGGGATGCAATGGTTCATGCCTGTAATCCTAGCACTGGGAGGCAAAGGTGGGTGCTTGAGCTCACTAGTTTGAGACCAGCCTAAGCAAAATGGAGACCCCATCTCTACTAAAAATAGAAAAAAACTGAGGTAAGAGGATCACTTGAGCCTGAGTTGGAGGTTGCTATGAGCTATGATGCCATGGCACTCTATCCAGGGTGACAGCTTGAGACTGTCTCAAAAAAAAATCATAAAATATATTTCTCCATCCCTTTACCTTCAGTCTATATGTGTCTTTCCAGGTTAGATGAGTTTCTTGTTGACATGATATAGTTGGGTCATGGTTTTGATCTATTCAGCTAGTGTGTGTGTGTGTGTGTAGTAGCTTGTGCCTGTAATCCTAGAACTCTGGGAGGCTGAGGTTGATAGATTTCTTGAGTTCAAGAGTTTAAGACTAGTCTGAACAAGAGCAAGACTCCATCTCTACTAAAAATAGAAAAACTAGCCAGGCATTGTAGTGGGTCCCTATAGTCCCAGCTACTCTGGGGGCTGAGGCAAGAAGGATCACTTGATCCCATGATTTTGTGCTATGAGGCTACAGCGCTCTATTCAGAGCAACAGAGTGAGGCCCTATAGAAAGGAAGAAGAAAGAAAGGAAGGAAGTCAGTCTAATCTGGGCTTGGCACCTGTAGTTCAGTGGCTAGGGCACCAGCCACATACACCAGGGCTGGCAGGTTCCAACCCAGCCTGGGCCTGCCAGACAACAATGACAACTACAAAAAAAAAAAGAAAAGAAAAATACCTGGGCATTGTGGCAGGCACCTGTAGTCCCAGGTGCCTACTTGGGAGGCTAAGGCAAGAGAATCGCTTAAGCCCAAGAGTTTGAGGTTGCTATGAGCTGTAATGCCATGGCACTCTAGCACTCTATCAAGGGTGACACATTGAGACTCTGTCTCAAAAAGAAAGAAAGAAAAAGAAAGTCTAATCTGTTCACATTCAAGGTTATTATTGATGTGTGAGGACTTATTCCTGTCATTTTATTAACTGATTTATTATTGTTTTGTACATCATTTGCTCCTTTCTTTCGCTCTTATTATTTATCATTGTGATTTGGTGGTTTACTGTAGTGGTAACATTTGAGTCCTTTTTCCTCCTCTGTACATTTGCTCTACCAGTGAGTATTACATTTCTGTGTGTTTTTTCATGATGGCAGATATTGTCCTTTTGTGTCCATGTCTAGTACTCCCTTAAGCACTTTTTGTAGGAATGAACTAGTGGTGATGAATTCCCTCAGTTTTTGCCTATCTAGGAAAGACTTTATTTCTACTTCATTTATGAAGGATAACTTTACTAAGTATAGTATCCTTAGCTAACAGGGTTTTTTATTTTTTTCCTTTTACCACTTTGAATCTATCATCCCATTCTCTCCTGGCTTATAAAGTTCCTGATGAGAAATACACTAGTGGTTTCATAAAAGTTCCCTTATAAGGAACAAGATGCTTTTCTTTCACTGTCGTTAGAAGTATCTCTTTAACTTTTGACTGTTTAACTATAATGTGCCATGTGGATGAACTTTTTGTTGTATCTGTTTGAGAATCTCTGGGCTTCTTAAGTTTACATGTGTAAATCTCTTGCTAGACTTGGGAAGTATTCAACTATTATTTCATTAAATAGGTTTTCTATCTATTTCATTTTCTCTTCACCTTCTGGGACACAAAAAATTTGAGTATTTAGTCACTTTATGCTAGACCATATGTCATGTAGACTTTTTTCTTTTTTCTTTATTTTTATCTTACTGAATTGCTTCAAAAGACCTGTCTTCAGATTTTGAAATTCTTTCTTCTGCTTGATCGAGTTCATCATTGAATTTTTTGAATGTATTTTGTATTTCATTCAATGAATTTCCCAGTTATACAGTTTTATTCTTTTCATGATATCTATTATCTCTTTTGTAAATTTCTCATTAATATTCTGAATCATTTTTCTGATTTCTTTGTACTATTTTTCAGTATTCTCTTGTATCTCATTGAACTTCTTTAGTATCAATATTTTTAATTATTTTTCTGGGATTTCACAAATTTCTTTTTAATTGGCATATGTTGCTTGAGAATTATTGTGTTTCTTTTGAGGTGTGATATTTCCTTGCTTTTCATGTTTCTTGTGTCCTTATGTTGATATGTGTACACATGGTATATTAGTCACTTCTTCTAAATTTTTGAATTTGCTTTCATAGTGAAGGACTTATTCCTAAAAATGCATCTATGGTTTTGCATTTTGGGCTTTGATTTCATTTATGTATAACAGTGTAGTATCCATATGATTTCTTTAGCTATAAAGAGTATTAGTATGTCTGTGATTACCTCAGTGGCTTAGGGTGCAGATGTTATGAGAGGTTGCAGTGAAGTTTTGCTGGATACAGGGATGCCAGATGGGCTAGTGTCAGGCACCAGTGGTGGCAGCAGTGGTCCAAGAAAACCTGTCCTTGGGCCCCAGGGTGGCATATGTTGGCACTGGTGTTAGCAGCTCCAATTGGACCAATTTTTGAGTTCCCAGGTGGCTTTCTCAGGTGCTAACAGTGGCAGTGGTAGGCCAGATGAGTGGGTCCTTGGGTTCTTAGACAGTAAGAATCATATGGACACTGGCAGTAGCAGTGGTGAGATAGTCCTCTGGCTACCAAGCAATCCATGCTGATGTTGGTGGTAGCTGCAATGGGCTAGGAAGGTCTGTCCCTAGGCCCACAGGTGATACATGTAAGTGAGTTCCAGCTGTGGTAGTAGTAGCAGGTTAGGTAGACCTGTCCAGTAGGAATGCTCAGGTTTCAACAGCGTGGATGGGGCGGGATGTAGGGGATCCTCAGGCACTGGGAGAGGTGAAGCCAGACTGGGAAGGCCTGTCCTCAGGCACCTCAGTGGTATGTATGGTTACTCACTGTAGTAGGCACTGGTGGTATGATACCTAGGGCTCCACGGAATGCTCAGGTGAGGATGGAAACAAGTGCACTGCCGCCTTGCTGCTGGAAAAGGCAGTACTGCTTTGAGTCATAGAAACCCATAAACAGCTGTCTGGGGAGCACACACTTTGGCCCCAAGTGGTGGTGGTGGTGGTGGTGGTAAGTGGGATAGCTTTCCTCACAGCTACACTTTTACATATGTGGCAGCCATCTGCTCAGGGTGGTACAGTCACTATCAATGGTTTGCACTTTAGCCCTGGTAGTAGCAGTGCCCAGTTGCAGATGGAAAGTGTCAGTGGGCTTGAGGAAATGGAGATGCAGGGGCTGTTGTACTCCAGGGTACAGTCTACTGTGGGATGGGCTCTGAAAATGGTGCCTTGCTATAGCTGCCTAAGACTCAAGGAGGACAAGAATGGAGAAGCAAGAATCCAATGTACTCAATTCTAATATAAAGGCAATGGATGATCTAATATGGGAGGGTACAGTGTACAGCGCACCTCTTGAGAGCAGGACACAATTACAAGAGGGACTTTACCTAACAACCGCAATCAGTGTAACCTAATTCTTTGTACCCTCAATGAATCCAAAACAATAAAAAAAACTTAAAATGTTTTTTAAAAGACTCAGGGAGGTGAATGTGGAACCCAGTGTGAGCACCCTCTCTTTATAAATGCTGTCATGCAGTCTCCAGGCAACTCCCTATATTAGTCTCAGGGCCTGCATGAATCAAGTGGCTTTCCTGTGGCTGGGATTGCATGAGTGTGGACCACTGGAGGTTACTTACTTATCCTTTCCCCACATTGAGGAGTCCCTGCTACTTTGGAGGCTGAGGCAGGAGGATTGCTTGAGCCCAAGAGTTCAAATCCAGCCTGGGCAACATAGCAAGACCCTATCTCAAAAAACAAAACACCAAAATTGCTTTGTGGTCATCAGAAGGAAGGAGTGATTCTCAGTGATGCAAACTAGCAAACCACTTATCTCTTTGTCCAGTCTCCATTGACTCATCTCCCTTATGAATAGAAGAAGAAGAGGGCTGTAAGTAATAATAGAAAAAGTTGTTTCATGATGAATGGCCAACAAACACATGAAAAAATGCTCATTGTCCCTAATCAAAACCACTCTGAGATATCACCTAACCCCAGAGAGAATCACCTACATCACAAAATCCTAAATCTACAGATACTGGCATGGATGTGGAGAGAAGGGAACACTTTTGCACTTCTGATAGAATTGCAAATAAATACAACCTTCATGGAAAGAAGTATGGAGAATTCTCAGAGAACCAAGTCAACTTTGCTTTTGATCCTGCAATCCCATTACTAGGTATCTACCCGGAAATAAAAGAATCATTTTATCACAAAGACATTTGCACTAGAATGTTTATTGCAGCTCAATTCACAATTGCAAAGATATGGAAGCAACCCAAGTGCCCATCAAACCATAAATGGATTAACAAACTGTTGTATATGTATACCACAGAGTACTATTCAGCCGTAAGAAAAGATGAAAACTTTATATCTTTTGTGTTTAGCTGGATGGAATTGAAACACATTCTTCTTAGTAAAGTATCTCAAGAATAGACCAATAGATAAACAACTACATGCTGTCCACACAAAAGAAAACCACAAGAATAGTCTAGTGAGAGAGAGGAAAGGAGGGAAAGATGGAGGGTGATTGGCGAGATCTCACCTAATGTGCACAATGTGAGGATGTTCTGCACGCCCCATGGGTGAAGGGTTTGACTACTGTTTGAACTTTGCCTTAGAAATAAAAACAATGTAACCTAAACATTTGTACCTCATATTAATCTGAAATTTTAAAAAAGGGAAAAAATGTCAATAGAACAAAAAGAAAAGAAAAACAACAAACAAGAAACATACTTGTTAAGAACTCTCCCAACAGAAAAAAAAAAGGAAAGAAAAAGCTATTTCACTAAAACATTTTCTAAGACTACCTTGTTACCCATGGTAAAAAAATATAAAATTAAGAGTTGCAAGGGGGGAGGTGCTACCTGGAGAGGTGCATTTATATTCAGTTTGTGAATATTCATGAAGCCATTCCCTTAAAGATATGAACACTTCTATATATCATTATTATAATCCAGTAAAAACTTTTTCAGAATGCAAAAAGAGGGGAAACTTTAAAGAAGTGATAGAGATTTAGATTATATAGGTGTATGCGTTTATCAAAACTCACCAAGTACATTTCATTATATACAAATTTTACCTCAAAAAGAAAGGAAGAAAGAACTATACACAAACACTGAACTCATCCTGAAGTCTTTAGGGGTAAAGTATACTGATGTCTATAATTTATTTTAAAATACATTTCAAAAATGAAATAGATGGATGCAAAAACATTAATTGTAGAATCTGCATAGGGACTATACGGGTATTCACTGTGTAAATTCTTTCACCTTTCATGTATATGTGAAATTTTTATAATAAAATTTTGGGAGGATCTAGAGAAATAAGGAAGAACTCTCCCCATTTCTTTATAAATAGAATGCTGGCTTCAGCACATTGAGGACTCTAGCACATTAGGAGCAATTAGCAGGAGACAGATACCTAGCAAAAATAGCAGCAATTCCTGGGTGAGATGTCCCAGAAGATAATAATGCCCAATGGAACTCAGAGTGCCCAGGTGGAGATGGCTTAGGTGTGAACCCTGGAGAGATTCCTTCAGGAGGTTTAGGTGGCAGAGACACCATATGGTAACCAGAGCAAGTTAAGAAGACCATGGTAAAAAGCTATGCAGTTGATGTCAAGATTCATTAATGGATACATGTGAGATGTAGCCTGGGATTTGTATTATTATATACAATCAAGCTGTCAGTTTCACTCATTGGCATTTCTGTAAATCACAAATGTCTAAAGTATTTATCACTGTGATACAAGATTTGGGATTTGAAACAATCTGCTGTGGTTAGCATGGTAGGTTGAAGAAAAGTTTGTTACAACCCTCATTAGGGTCAAACTTTTTCAATAATTTCCAGTTACATAAAGCACTGTATTTGTATTCAAAGAAGATTGAAAATACAGCTAAATAAAACAAATAAAAACATTTGCTTGAAATTGGTACCTATGTCTGTATACATGACAGTTACATTAAATAAAGACAATGAGCACTAAAATGAAAGAATGCATATTTTCTCCATTATTCCTCTAGTTTCAGAGACATAGTACCCTAAGAGTTCATTTCATAATCCAGGCTTTCTTGATTGCTACTATGTGATCCTAGGGAATGAGTTTTCATTTTATCCACTCTAACACATATGGTGAGTAAGAAAACACAACCTCCCACAATCATGATCCCCTTTCAATGTCTTTTTAGGGTTTTACTGATATTTTGCTGGAAAGAGTCATGCATGGGGGAGCCAACATTACAGGTTTCCAGATTGTCAGTAACGAAAACCCTATGGTTCAGCAGTTCATACAGCGCTGGGTGAGGCTGGATGAAAGGGAATTCCCTGAAGCCAAGAATGCACCACTAAAGGTAATGTTCCATGGCATGTGAAAACCTAAGGCTGACTTTTCAAAGCATCACAGTATGGTCTTCATGTACTAACGGTCATCCTATGATCAAGTAATCTTCCCCCAGAAGTGATTCAAAGATGCTAAAAAAAAAAAAACTGCAGGTGATACTATTGCATTTGAAAACTAACCTCCTGAATAAAGAAGCAATTGAGAATGAGATCTTTTAAAATCCAGTGTTTGGGAATAAGTTAACTTAATTTTTAATGAATTTCATTTGTAATATGTTCATAGCAATTTACAATATTACAAGAACCTGAGCCAGACAAAGAGTGGGGGCAGTGGGAATAGGTAAAGAAGATTGATAGTATAAAACAGAAAATTAGATTTTACATTATTTATGTGATTGCTTGGTGTTAATAAGTTTCATGAATCTCAGTACACCCAAGTGAATTAGGCTCTAATACAGAGTGTGTATTGCCTATATATATATTGAATGGAAATGTTTTCCTGCTTGCAAAAGTGTCTTCAAAAATAATTAGATTACCAAAGTTGCTCATTTTTACAATATCAAGATAAGAATATTAAAAGCAAAGTCATGCTTAAAATGCACATTTTATATGTATTCCCCTATGGCTAGAAATCCTATTATTTAAAAACCAGGAATTAAAACAAATAAATTAGGGGGAAGTTACTCATGTTACACAAAGTACTTTTCAAATGAATTTTTTAAGTAACTCATTCTCTTGTTGCACTGATTCAAGCATGAAACAGACTTTAAATTCTTTCTTCCTGATATAGTGAAAAGTATGTACCATGACTGTGATACAAGATGAGGGATCAAAATAGGAGCAGGACCCTTTCCTAAAAAAGAAAAAGGGATGAAAGCTGTCCCTTCTCATGGTTTCAAGATACCTGTCCTCTCATCCTTCCTCCCTGGCAAGAAAAGAATAGGAGAGTAGAGTAGGGAACACAGGCCAGAGAAGAGTTATGTTCTATACCACCTAGCCAGGTCCATTCTAAATCGGTCACATCAGAACAGAATATAAGTGGGATCTAGTATTATACAGTTGGTATGTTCTAGAGAACTGTGAGTTAGACATCATTTTTTTTTCATTCACTTAAGCCAGTTGTTGTTGTTATAGTAATTATACATGCCAGATTTTTCTAGGATAGTCCTATTTTTTAAAAATTCTGTTCCATGGTCAGATCAAGTATCCTCATTTGATTCAGTGAATATGGTCACAATCCCTATGATGAATCCTTTATAATCAACAAATTTTAATGTACTAAACTGATATTTATCCTCCCTCAACACTTAGGTGAGCTTATACTGATTCAGATTTTCATAAAACCACCTATGCTGCTTAGATTTAGGAGATAATAAGTAAAAGAAATACATTTATGTATTCAATATTTTAGCAGATACTTGTGTTAGGCACAAAAAAATGAACGCGGGTAAAAACAATGAAAAAAGTTTCAGAGTAATTGATGCCTGCTCTGAAATGATAGAGCATGTACAAAAGAGAAGGCAGACAATCTCAGCTATGGCGTACTCATTGATAATGTCTGGAATGTATAATGTAAATTCTAGAACCTGCTGAGAAGAACTGTTCAGGATTATAAGTCAAAAAATCCTTTGAATAACTTAAGAAAATGGAATATTTAAGTAAATGGTTATAAGTTTCAGATAAATTTTGCTTAGTACTAGCAATTATAAAACCTTGCACCATATCCATTAGAGAAAAAGTCCACTCTAAAAATTGATGTACAATATTTTTGATTAGGAAATAAAGTTGTCTAGAGATCAGAGGTCCTAATGCTTAATTTACTCTTGTGTTTTCTTTTTGGCTTGAGGGGGCATTCTAACACCTTGATAAATAGAAACTGAAATAAGTTGAAAATTAAATTGCTTTCTTGGCATGGTTTGGAAGGGACTGTATTAAGACTGCTGACAATTTATGCAGTCAGCAAGAAAGAAAATCACCACCATGTTGCCTTTATGCATTGTAAGAATGGGCAGACACAAAGAGTTTTCTTCATGAAAGAGCTTAATACCCCGGTTATAGTCATACTTGATAATTTGCTTCTGAAAGAAAAGTAACATGAGAAAAATCAGAAAAGTAAATTGATGTTATAGAGACAATAATGTGTTCACCCCAATTGTATTGGGACACACTGTTCTAGAAAGAAAGAGAGCTCCCCTTAGGACATTTTGCTACACTGAAAAGCCAATGGTATTCTGTATTCTACTGGTATTTGTCACTCTTGAAAAACAGGGGTCAGCTTATTTTAATCATACTGTTGTTGATTCATTTAATGAAAAATCATCCACTATTTCAAATTGCAGATAATCAAACAATCCCTTGCATTAAGTGACTGACCTTATCCATACTAGAGCATATCAATATGCCCAAGGAACACAAAGTAAGTGTTCTTGTCTGAAAGAGCCAACGTTATGAAGTGTTGCCTAAGAATTGTCAACGTTATCAGATTTAAAACTCAATAACAATTGTAATTTTCTACAATTGAAAACCAGCTTTGGGTTTTGCTACCCCCCAGGAAACAAAAACTGATTTATTGCTGGCCAGAAGTCCTAGCTCACCAAAAACATGGTCCAGACAGAAATGATTAATGTTTCTCTCCAAATTAATTTCAAGCTGCCTAACTTAGCTATTTTCATTTTCCCCTAAGTAAACACCAGATCTGAATTTTCTATTACAAATAGCAATAACCCAGTCTTGCTTTAGGATATGCTATTTCTTCTCCAATCTATATATGCCATCCTTTAACTTCACACATATTTCTTCCTCTATAAAAGACCTGGCCTTTTAGTAGTCATTCACTCAATATGAAAAATAGTATTGAGAGCAAGAGAGAGATTCCCTTGAGCCATTTGATCTTAATAATCTCAACATGTGCACACATGAGTTAAGAGACATCATTTCAGAATGAATCAAAGTCAGGCTTTCCCAGTGAGATCTCTTGACTCAAATAATTAGGAAAGAGATTTTGCATAGAGAAAGAGGTAGGGATGAATGAAAATTATAAGGAACAAGGCAAGTTTTGAGGGTGTCATTTGTCATGATATCTTGTTTTCCATCCACCCATTTCAGTACACATCTGCATTGACACACGACGCAATACTGGTCATAGCAGAAGCTTTTCGCTATCTGAGGAGGCAGCGCGTGGACGTGTCCCGCAGAGGCAGTGCTGGAGACTGCTTAGCAAATCCTGCTGTGCCCTGGAGTCAAGGAATTGATATTGAGAGAGCTCTAAAAATGGTAAAGACCACAGTGGGTTACTGAGGGGGGAAGGGTTATTGATGGGTTATGAAAACACAAAAAGATGAAATGTCAATCCTGAGAGAAGACACACTAAAAGGCATAAGATTGCAGTCTATAGAATCTCAGAGTGTGGCTCAGCGCCTGTGGCTCAAGTGGCTAAGGCACCAGCCACATACACCTAAGGTGGTGGGTTCGAATCCAGCCCAGGCCCGCCAAACAACAATGATGGCTGCAACCAAAAAATAGCTGGGCGTTGTGGCAGGAGCCTGTCAGGTCCCAGCTACTTGGGAGGCAGAGGCAGGAGACTCACTTGAGCCCAAGAGTTGGAAGTTGCTGTGAGCTGTGATGCCACGGAACTCTACTCAGGGGGACAGCTTGAGGCTCAGTCTCAAAAAAAAAAAAAAAAAAGAATCTCAGAATGTGCAAAGAGGATGAGTATGAATATTTATTCACTCAAATTTAAAACTCTAAAAATAGGAAGGTTCTTCCTTGAAGCTCAAAAAATAGTAAATTTCAGGTGAATGAATAGTTGGTCATGTGCTATACTGTGGATAGTAAATGGAACTCAGTACCCTTAAAAGTACGGATTGAGTGAGCAAATAGGTTTGAAAGATTCAAACCTTCCAAAAATATGACATTTCTTAGGGAGATTGTGATATTCTATAAGATACTCCTAACTTCGAGATAGACAAGTACAAAGGATAACAGTGTCCCCTGGCTTATCAGACAAATGTAGCCTGGATAGACTGTGGAATTGAACCAATGTGGTAGTATTTCTGTTGTCAAAAAGAACACTTATCCTACTCTACATGGTAAGATAGAGGAACATGCTACGTTTCTAGGCCTACTTAAGAAGCTTTTGTCCAATGCTGCAAAGAAAAAGCCTAAAGAAAAGTACAAGGAATCAATGGATAGACAGTCAAATAGGTCACTTGTTTTTAGTATTTACTGGGTAGGAGATCATTTAAGGCTTAAATAAGTGTCCCTTGAACAGATTTCATTATTTATACCAAGAGCAGCATTACCCATTCATTGAAGCTTTCCAAGCAAGAGCTCTTTCCTGAATATTTTGCTTTATGCCACATGTGCCTGCATGCATTAAAATGAGCCTTCAAGAGTACAAGAATCTCTTATTTCTGCTTATTTAATTATCCTGATTTTGGGGGCATCCAAATCAACAAAGAGATAGGCAATGATAAGATATTTCTGTGCACAACCTAGCAACAAAGAATTTGTAACAGCCTCGCAACACGCATCATTTTGTGTAGTTGGCTCTCTTACTGCCTCCTTAAATTTGCCAAGTTGTAGCATTCAATCAAGAGGGGTTAGTAGCCCCTGTGTCTCTCTCCAAGAAAGAGACATGACTCATTCTCCCATCATGCAGATTTTCATGTCATTATGTCAGTTCCTTAACAAATGCCCTAAGTGTAGTTTTATGGAGGTAGCACTGCACAATTTTGAAAAGCAGTTAATTAAATTCAACCTTCAGAGCAGTTACAAGATTTGTATTGTCAGGTGAAACGTAATGATGAGTGAAATATAAAACTCCCTCAGAATGAATCAAAAGGAGTTTTCATCAACAAAACCTCAAGGGGCAAGAGCCAATATCTCCAATTGACTCCCCATTCATGACACAAATAACCACCTTCCCCGATAGAAAACTTGCTACCAGAATAAAGGACAAGACATAAATTTAACTGGAGAAAAAATGAGATTGATTATACTATTACAGAGAAAATTGTCTGCATGTCAAACTCACTGAGAAAGCTGTAAGTGAAGCAAGTAACCTTCCTTCCCAGGTCCTAAAGATCAGACACTTACCCAAAAAGGATTATTTACATCTGTCTACAGACCAATCTCTTCCTAATGCTCCAGAGAGGCTAGAAAGCATTCACCTGTTCCAAAAGTATGCAGTGCTTCAGTAAAACTGCACTATGCAGGGGTCCTCAAATTTTTTAAACAGGGGGCCAGTTCACTGTCCCTCAGACCATTGGAGGACCGGACTGCAGGCCCTGGGACGAGTCAGTTGCTAAGCAGGACAGGCAGCAGCAGCAAAAACACCCGGTAGGCCGGATAAATGTCCTAGGCAGGCCACATATGGCCCGGGGGGCCGTAGTTTGAGGATGCCTGAGAAGGAGTGCAAAGAAATATAGTTTGAAATACTAAATGCTTTACTACATTAAAAGAAATCCCATTTTATTTGAGATAATTAAAATGAGATTGCATGATGTAAAAGCATACCTCATTCTGACTAGTACATAGTTATTTCTCAATAAATCATTCTCTTTCCTCAAAGAAATCTGGCAAACAAAATCATTGCCTGACAGAGGCTCCTACGAGGCCTGTTTTAATGAATAAATAAGCACACCATTTATTCAGTAAATATTCACTGAGCACCTATGACTATGTATCAGGCTCTATATTAGTGTGCAAACATGAAATAAGATGAGGGGAGCTTACATTTAAATTGTTAATATGTAAGCAAATGCTTTAAAATATCTTAAAGCCACGTGCAAACTGGGTAATTATTCTATCTGCAAGTAGTACAAAGATCAACCTCAGCATGGTTTCCTGAAATATCTGTCACAAATTCTCAGTCATTGAGATTTGTTCAATCAACATTTATTGAGTACCTGCTCTATTCCACATGTTGTAGTGTTGCAGAGAACACAAGGTGGGGAGGAAAGCCTCTTATTTAGTGTTGCTCCTAATGTAGGTGGGTAGCTGGAAACTACCCAAAATAGATGATTAAAATGTTATGGTTCAATTCTACATGGTGTAAAATGGATTAAGGAAGGGATCCCAGATAGGATGGTGGGAAACTGTCACTGATATTCAATACTGGACCACATCCTTAAAAACCATGCTTCTGTCTGATTAGTAGTGCAGTTCTACTTTTGCTTACCAAATATTTGAATTATGGGGGGTTGAAATCTCTTGGACACAAGGTGACTATGGTTCAATTCATAGATCACATTCGGATAGTTTGGGTCTTTAGAAACATACAATTTTAAGGAGACTTGAAGCCCTTGCTATTTTCAGTCATGAAGGATTTCCTTAGTAAGCTGCTATGCCATTGTCTTTCCTAGAATTCAGCAGTCCCATCCCACTGGATAAGTAATTTCCATCGCAACAAAGGTCCTTTTCTTCAACTAGAAGTGTGACATCACCTTCTCCACAAGCCTAGGCTGACCATAGTACTTAGGTTTGTTGGGTCAGTTGGACAAGTACCTTGTTTTCGATTCATCACGTTGGAGCATTTCTCTTTCAACAGGAATTCCACAGTCTCCTACCAGTAGCGACAAGCCCCTTTCCTTATAAAAAATATTCCCTAATATTTGACAACGATTTTCCCTTCTGTAACACAGACCCATTACCACTTCTGACATATTTGACAGTTTGTTATTTTCTATAAGTGATGAAAAAGTATTCCATCCTTTCAACCTAGGAAAACAAGACAGATTCTTTTTCTTTGAAGTGAAGTATTTGACCCTTCCTCTCCAGATGAGTAATGCAAGTGGTTAACAATAATGACATATTTATTGAGAGTCTTTCATCCAGTGTCCCTGCACTGACTGTAAAATACGAGCAGAGATGGAGTCTTATTAGTTCATAAAGCTGGGCCCAGACTTAGGAGAAATTGTGACCTACATGAAACCTGAATTTGGCATCCAAAATAGGTTTTGGGGCTTCTGATATTTTTATCTTTCTTATCTAGCGCTCCATACTCCTGACCCCTTAAACTTGACAAATTTCAAAACTTTTGGATCATTCCTCCATGGGTTAGCTCTCCACTGCCTGTCTGTATTTGGACATAGATTAAATAAGAAAAGGGAAAGCTGATTCCTGTCTCTGCAGTAGCTGGTAAAGATCTAACCCTCACAAGAAACAGAACTAAATTAATTTTGATTAATAATGATAGTTAATATAGCTAGCATGTACTATATTGCTTACTACATGTCAGACTATTTTAAATCCCATATATGTATAACTCCTTTAATCCTCCCAACTTCTCTGAGGAATAGGTACTACTAGGATTTCCCTTTTTTTTTTTTTTGAGACAGAGCCTCAAGCTATCCCCCTGGGTAGAGTGTCATGGCATCACAGTTCATAGCAACCTCCAACTCCTGGGCTCAAGCGAGTCTCCTACCTCCGCCTCCCAAGTAGCTGGGACCACAGGTGCCCGCCACAACGCCCAGCCATTTTTTGGTTGCAGCCATCATTGTTGTTTGGCGGCCCAGGCTGGGGATTCGAACCCACCACCTTAGGTGTACGTGGCTGGCACCTTAGCTGATTGAGCCATAGGTGCCGAGCCTAGGATTTCCCATTTTACAGATTAGGACACTGAGGTAGAAAAACATTAAGGAAAATGCCCAAAGCCATCCAGTTATTAAGTGATGAAGCTAGAATATGAACCCAGGGGCTCCAAAGCCCACGCTACTGATACCAGATCATTAGGATTACTAAGACTAAGCTGTGGCCCTCAAGGAACTCACAGTTTCAAATGCATTACCCGAGTTCAGGGAGTAGCTTGAAGAGTATTCTTTAAGAAGGAAATAGTGGAAACTTAAGATCCTTGAAAAAGTGGTAGTGGAGCCCTCACTATATCATATAGGTATCAGCGTCTCATATATATTCAATGCTTCATAACTAAAAGGCAGATTGAGAAAATAGTGCAGAGAAAATGAACATCTATCTGTACGGATTTGATCTGGTGGATAGAGCTCAATGACTCAAGATACAACTACTCCAAGATCTCAAGATCTGTCAATAGACCTCATCCTAGATACCTAGAAAGCAAGCAATAAGATATTATTCTAAAATTTTACATTTTTCCCTTTCTACCAGGTGCAAGTACAAGGAATGACTGGAAATATCCAATTTGACACTTACGGACGTAGGACAAATTATACCATCGATGTATACGAAATGAAAGTCACTGGCTCTCGAAAAGTAAGTGACCAAAACACATATCTAAAAAAAAAAAAAAATCTCTCAAGAGACAACTCTTAGATACAAGAATATAGGCATTAGGAAACACACACAAAGCAAATTCCCAGGCATTATTTTTACCTTTTCACTTCACGAGGGATGCAGATCCGATGCCCAAAGCTGTTTTTTAATCAAACAATCCACCTACACTTGTTTTTCCACCTACACATTTTTAAAGGAGGATTTCCTTCTGAAGCTCGTTCGATTAAAGTTGTAGACTCATGAGTTATTTACAGCTTCCTACAATGAAGGGAAGGGGTCACAAATTTTATAGAATGTTGTTATTGAAACAGAAGCTTCCAAAGGACGTAGGGTTTTAGCAAAAGAATTAGAAAAATAGGTATTTTTCCACTTTGCCCATTCGCCCACCAAATAAACTCTAAACACAGCACCTTTCCCTTTGGAGAATTCTCTGAATTTTATAATGATCACTTTGTTTCTGTCATACTAATAGTTAAGTTATCCATGAAGTGGGAATTTATCCTTTTGAGAAAACTTCAGAACGTCAAATATTTTGGGTCATTCCTATGGGAGACTCACTGCTTTCCTACCCCTCCCTCCCCACTGTCCTACAGTTGAAAAAGAAAATAATTTTTACTATAAGACTTTTAAGAAATTAGAAGTCTGATAATCCTTTATCAGATTAAAATATTTTACAAAACATCAGTAAGGGTGAGGTAGGGACGGAAAGCCTCAGGATGAAGAAACTGCACATCTGTGTGTGTATCAGTGTTGAGGTCCTGGCAGGAGTGGCAAGACTGAGGGATACAAGGATGTCAATCCTTGCCAAGCTCAAGCCACTGGGGAAAAACAAAGTTTTCTTCCATAACAGCATTTGCATTTTATGCAGTACTTTTTGAGTGAAAAATAGGCATCCAGGTAAAATGTCTGCTCTTTCTAGGCTGGCTACTGGAATGAATATGAAAGGTTTGTGCCTTTCTCAGATCAGCAAATCAGCAATGACAGTGCATCCTCAGAGAACCGCACCATAGTAGTAACTACCATTCTGGTAAGTGTGGACAGAAGGTAGGTGGGCCTCCGTCCAGTAAGACATCTATTTTCTGAAAAGCATTATTCATTTACTAGAGAAGACCTCGAGTTCAAAAAGTGAAAGCAGGCCACTCAGAAAAATCTCAAATTATCTTTCCATGATGTCATTTAAAAATGTATATAATAATTTGGAAACATTTCAGATATCATTTTCCTCTTTCCCCCTGCCCTCATCCCCATAGGACTGATCCTTCACCCAGACTTAAAACCTAATTCTTCATTGTAGGGGAGGGAGGCAGTATTGTGTGGAGAAGAGAGTAGATGAGTGTTCTAACATTAGGTCTACCACTAACCTGTATAGCTGTGCAAGTCACAATTTCTCTGAGCCTTGGGTTGTGGTTTTCTTAATGTATGGAAGGGGTATAATAATAATCTCCTACATATGTCATAAGACAATTTCAAGGTACAATTTACCACATGAAGAAGCTTTTCTCCTAAACTCAAAGCACTGCTAAAACGTGAGACAGTATTCTCATTTTAAAACATTTTTCTAAAAGCTGACTTGTTTTTACTGAAACAAGCATAAACCTGGGTTAAAAACAAGTATACCACTAAGTGTGAAACTATGACTAACAGAATAGAGACGTGGCTGAAGTTTATATTTCATTTAAATATGCATATCAAATATTCTATTTATCTTAGGAACTGTACTAGGCCCTAGAATATAAAAATGAAAAAGCCTCAGCTGGCTGTGGTTCGTACATGGTAAATCTTGAGAAATCAAAGGCAGTTTACCTTCATGTAACTAAGGAAAATGACTCTTTCCAATGTGACTAAATTGAAGACATTAGAGGTGAAAATTATTCTTTCCTTCAAGTTCTCATGAAGAACTTAAATCCTGGCTCGGCGCCTGTGGCTCAATCGGCTAAGGCGCCAGCCACGTACACCTGAGGTGGCAGGTTCGAATCCCCAGCCCAGGCCCGCCAAACAACAATGATGGCTGCAACCAAAAAATGGTCGGGCGTTGTGGCGGGCACCTGTGGTCCCAGCTACTTGGGAGGCGGAGGCAGGAGACTCGCTTGAGCCCAGGAGTTGGAGGTTGCTATGAGCTGTGATGCCATGGCCCTCTACCCAGGGGGATAGTTTGAGGCTCCGTCTCAAAAAAAAAAAAAAAAGAAAAACTAGTAGGGTGTTGTGGCAGGCGCCTATAGTCCCAGCTGCTTGGGAGGCTGATGTAAGAGGATTGCTTGAGCCCAGGAATTTGAAGTT
>CAUYQV010053505.1:0-25315 GCA_963574575.1 Galagoides demidoff | reverse complement strand
TTTTGATACAATGACTAAGCAAATGACATGAAATCTATGTTAACCAGCTTGATGAAAGTATTTCAAATTGTATATGAAAACAGTACAATGTACCCCATGTTTGCATTAATGTATACAGCTATCAATTAATAAAAAAAATTATACACCAAAAAAAAAATGAAATGTGCTCTTTTAATTCCAGAAATTGAGTGAAAAGATTCATAAGTATTGTGTATTTCATAGAAGCCTTGCTGCCTGGGAGAGCATGGCTGAGCTTGTAGGCAAGGTAATAACAACCTTCTGCATGTAACTCTGACCATCCAGTCAGTCAGCCTGCCAGATGTGGCCCATCTGTGCAGAAGACATGGCTCAAAGGTTGATGGAGTAAAAAACTCCATTGTAAAAGTGAGTGGCTTCCAAAACCACAAGAAAACAGAGTCATTGAGGCTGTTTCTCAGAAACTTAATTGAGTGCATGGAAGAAAAAACGTTTTACTCCCCTGCTTGTCCTAACGTTTAACTTTGACAATGGAAGTCAGATAATGTAGGGTTGTCTTAAGATGGTTATCTTACTTTTCCGAACTTTCTGTCTTTTCTATAGTTTAAGATAAGAATAAAGAATGTTAAGATATTGATCAATGGGGTACACATGATTAGTTTACTATAAAAGGTGATCATGAATAAAGACATTTTGCTACATGCCACCCAAAAAGTATGTAATCGTTTCTTGCTTTCATACAATTCCATGAGTGAGCTTGCACCCATGGCCAAGCCATCCTTCTCTCCTCATGAGAAAGTACCACCCAACAATTGGTGTAGTCAACAGTCAGATTCTGGTTTTTTCTATTTCATCATGGAACATTTAACTTATTCCTCTAGTCCCTGTTATTTCCTGCAAATTGGAAGTTAAGTCTAAAAGGTTGACTGACAAATTCAGATGAAAACTTTTTGGTGAAAATATTTAATGGATGATATGTATTTTTTTTTATTGTACCATATTCTTATGTTCACTATACAATTCTTCTATTTTTTTTTTTTTAAGTTTAAGGTAAAGTGGGAATGTATTCAGGGCCTGAAGCCAAAGAGATATTTTTTGGTATCAGGCTCATTTTAGTACAGAAAATTACCAATGGAAGGCCAATGTTTCTCATTCCACTCTTTCAGGTTTAGAAAACAAAGCAAGATGGTGGCTGATGGACCGCAGCTAGATGAGCATGGCATTATTCAAGTGTCTATTTGAAGTGTTCCCCAACTAATTGCAGAAAATGTAGCTGGATTTGAAGTAGGTTGAGAAGAGATGGAGAAGTTTCAAAGTGGGCTGGAAAATCAGAATGAATAGGAAGGTCATCCTTGAATCCTCCAGTCCAAAAGTGGGAAGAAAAGACCAGAGGAAATTAGCAAAAATAATTATCAGGCTCAGTGCCTGTAGCACAGTGGTTACAGTGCTAGCCACATGCACCAAGGCTGGCAGGTTGGAACCTAGCCTGGGCCAGCTAAACAACAAGGACAACTGCTACAAAAAAATAGCTGGGCATTGTAGCAGGCACCTGTAGTCCCAGCTACATGGGAGGCTGAGGCAAGAGACTCACTTATACCCAAGAGTTTGAGGTTGCTGTGAGATGTGACACTACAGCACTCTACCGAGGGTGACATAGTGAAACTCTGTCTTAAAAAAGAAAAAAATTATCAGTAACTATTAGAGAAAACTGCCTATTGGGTTTGATAATTAAGCAAACTCTCTTCTACTATGGGTTTTGATCAACTTGAGAGACATAGTTGTCACAAGACAATAAAAGAGAAGTGTCAGCCACATTACTCTAGTTTAGGGTTCACCAGGAAATCTAGATTAGAATAGGTGATTTGTACTGAATGTGAAAAAGGACTCTCTACTAATATCTTCCCTGAACTGAACTGACTTAACTTCTGTGATTGTTAATTTCATGAATCAACTTGACTAAGCCAAGGAGTACCCAGATATTTGGTCAAACATTATTTTGGGTATGTCTATGAGAGTATTTTTGGATGAGATTTGATTCAGTAGAATGAGTGAAACAGATTTCCCTTTCTTATGGGAGTACCCTTACATAAGAACAGTTCAAGCAGTTGGAGGCATAATCAGAACAAAAGGCTGGCCTTCCAGGAGTAAGAGGGAACTCTTATCTGACTATTTTGAGCTGGGACAGCAGACTTTCCCTGCCCTTAGACTCAAACTAAAGCATCAGCTTTTCTTGGGTCTGAAGTCTACCAGCTTTTAGAATAGAACTACACTATTTAAACTACAGCTTATCCACTGTACATCCTGGGACTTCTCAGTCTCCATAATGGAGTGAACCAATTCCGTATAATAAGTCAATCTCTCTCTCTCTCTTTATGTGTGTGTGTTTGTGTGTGTATATAAAGTATATATACACATCCACATATATATGTATGATATAGATCTTTTATTGATTCTCTTTTTTTTGGAGAACCCTAGTACAACTTCCCACTTGTGGGTGGGCAGCTGAAAAGTTTTGCCTGGTCTACTTTTGCATGGTAGGAAGGAAGTGCTTACATGAGTAGTGACATTTGTTTCCTTCCTACAAATCAGATAAGTCATCCTTGGCCTGTAGGGATCAGTGAGTGAGGGAAAACCACAGAGAATGGTAAAAAATCCTCACCATCATCCCCCAAGGGGGCAAAAAATTGGGTAGAGCACCAGCATAAAGGCTTAGAGGGAATCTGAAGAGAGGAGCTCCATGAATCAACTGGGTGTACGAGGACTAGATATACATACTAGGCTATCTTAAATATTGCCTCAAAGGAAAGCTGAGCCAAGCTAACTCTAATAAGAAAAACTAATTGGAACTGGATTCAGCCTAGAGCAAGGAAAGCACCACTTTAGCAAACACTAATAAACACCAGAAATTATTTTCAGCTGTCTATTATATGGGGAGAAATAATACTTGTTCAAATTCGTAGAACAAATTTGTAAGCTCCTAAAAATTACAAGAAACTTTAATAACATACAAAATATCTTTTGATTTGGATAAACTTGATTCCATACAAATGGTGAAAGCATGACTTATTGTGATAAATTGAGTCACTATCAGGAAAGTTGGGATCATTGGCAATTAAAAAATGTTTAATTTAATTTTTTACATTGATGTAATTATATGAGTATGATAACAGATCTGATGGCCACTCCAGTAAAAGAGTACCAAAATTGCTTTGAAGGGTGGACTAGGCACTGGTATTGGTGCCTGGCTTCCCATCAGGACATTAATGCCACCCCTCCTGCCTCTATCACTATCATATTCTTCTCACTCAGTGGCCCCTCCCCATTCCAAGAAAAAGGAGTCTACTTTGTGGACAGTTGAGTCAATGTACATATGAAGAAGGTGGGAAGAGTTATCAAAAGGGAGAATGACACAAATCTGTATGTTGTCAAATAATTGGAGAGGACAAGGGGATTAGTAAGTGATCACATACAACTTGGCTGTTCACTGAGAAATGGAAGAAAAATATTTTAGTTATTTTTTAATACCTATAGACTGTGTTTCCTTAAAGAACACACTGAGGCTACACAACCTAGGCTACTGGAATTATAAAGATCAAGTGTGGTACAAAGGGTGTGCATTACATTTATCATTATACAAATAGATTTTTTTTTTTTTTTGCAGTTTTTGGCCGGGGCCAGGTTTGAACCTGCCACCTCCAGCATATGGGGCCAGTGCCCTACTCCTTTGAGCCACAGGCGCCACCCCTACAAATAGATTTTTTAAAGACAGGAATTATTTCTATAAATAGAAAGCTCTGTCTTATAAATGCTCTTATAGACTTTAAAATTAGATACTTTTTCAGTAATTCTTGAAGGATCATTTTCCTTAATGGTATTTGCCTGGACAATCCTTTCTACTATTTACTTAACATCTGACTATGAATCGCCCTGATGTGCAGATAGTGCCAAGGTCAGTGGACCTGTTCCACATCCTCATCCTTATCTATCCTTGTTCCTGTGTTATCCTTAACTAGGGAGAATGCAATTTCCTCACACAATCTTGCTTAAGTAATTCTATCTATCTCACTGTATTCTTATTTATTTGTTATAGAAAGTGTTCAGAAAGGTTCCACTTTTTCCAAGAATAATCTCTAGAGTATTGCTGTCCCCATGACTAGATTAAAACTTTGGCACTGAGTGCTCAAATCTGCCCTGATCACAAGTAATGATTTTGAAAGTTCTTCCACATTCACACTTGTAGGTTGCTAAAGTCATCCCTTCTTGTGTGCACTGTACATGTCCACACAAGTATGGTGTATGCATGTACACATGTGCTCATGTGTATTTCACCCTATATTACATCATGTCTACATGACTGCTGTCACTTGCTAAGTTATTTACCTTCTCCAAGCTACCTTCTACCTCTTTCACTAATACCCCTTTTCCAATCACTTCTCCCTTTTGAAAACCTTTAATGATTTCTCGTTAGCTATTGGATAAATTCTAAACTCCTAATCTTAATACTTTAGTGTTTTTGAAAAGCAGATTGCAATCTATATGCAAATTCTTATTCTTATTCTCAGTAGGAGATAGTTTCCATTACTATCATTGAAAGAGACTGCTCAGACTCCTTTATGTTTTCCTATACCCTCTATCTGCCCCTGCCTAGAAAGCCCCTATTGTCTCCCTGCATCTGAATCCAGCCCTGAATCCAAGACCAGGAATCCTTTGGCCACACTGAATCACAGGAGTCTCATTCTTCTTCATCCTTTGGCTTCACTACTCACTCGGTACATCTTACCCTTTGACACATCAAATTTCTTTCCATGTGTACTGATCTTATCTCCCCCAGCAAGATCTTAATTTCCTTCAGAGTCAAACAATGACTTACTCAACTTGTACCAAGTGCTCATAAAATGAATCAGTAATAGATTATTCATTTTACAACAGAAACATTTAGAATGTAAACATAACCTCCCCCCAGCACAGAGGTTGGCTTTGTTTGTCCTGCTATTCCCTACAGCTTCAAGAGCCTATGGCTGGACTTTCTCCAGGCTTCTGTTGAGGCAAGTGCTTCTCAGTTCTGTCTCAGCTGCTCACTTTACCTGGGAGTAGAGTGGACATCTGGTGCTGACTGGCTAACAGCTAAGGGGCAGTGGGCACAGTACAATCAACTCTAATTTAGGAGAGAATGTACTTAACCTTAGAAAACTAGTATTTACTGTAAAACTGAATATAAATTACTAATTACTGAACTCCCATAATATGCCCATACTATGGATATACTGCCCTCAATAGTACTTCTTATACATTACCTCATTTAATTCTCGTAACAATCTTGTGAAGTAGGCGTTAAGAGCCCTCACTTTACAAATTAAAAAAGAACACATTACAGAGAGTTTGCTCAAAGGTACATATATAGAAAATGGAAGAGCTGAGACTCACTTTCACTCCAAATCCCAGACTATCCCATCACCCACTTCATGATCTTGTCCCTCAGTCACAGTCGGGCCTTCTCTCTTTACCCTCTTTTTGATGAACATATCATCTGCTAAGAACCATATAAGCTAGTATCACCCCACTGAATGTTAGATACATCCTGATCTGTTGAGCTGAGAATCAATAACTTCTTAGCAGGGTCATGACATAGGATATAGGATATGGACCCTATTTTATAGCACTTACAGTCCTTTATTTGTGAACTCCATCTCCTGAGCTGAAGGCAAATCAGAGGTGATAGCATCATGGAGTCTCTCACTACCCCCATCTTCCTGTCTTTAGTGAGAACATGAGGGATTAAGATGATATGTTGGAGACAAGATGGAATATGCAGGAAGGGGACTGAGAAGTTGTTGTATCACTCAAAGTCCTGAGATTTTGTAAAATGTTTCTGGTCTGGGGCAGGGGCCCAGGACACTGTTTGACTCCTATGACTTGGGGTTGGCTATATAGCCAACAAAAACAGTCATGCAAGTAGTTTTCTTATTTTTTTCATCAATGGACCTTAGAGGCCATAAGTACAGGTATATTTAATGAGGTTGGATAGAAAGGAGTCTTGCTAGCTATAAAAATATATAGAAATATCGCTGAGAAGAATGGTTTTTGTCCTAAGTCTAGTCCATGAGTCAGATGCTATAGAGTCTGGAGTTTCTTTTACAACTTTTCCTCTCATCTCCTATGATACATGACAGATTTGCTGATCATAAACCACATGATCTCAGAACACTGAGTGGTTTCTTAACTCCAGTGACTTCTTTAGTTCTCTGTGTAATATTCCTTCAGGTAGAATTTCTTCTATCCAACACCTTGCAAGCTGTTGCCTCCTTTAGAAAACAGAAGGCCACCAGTTGCTTATAACTACATACAAGTCAGCAGAGATGAATTGCAATATACTTGAAAATCTCAAACAAATTCAGCTTAACTTCAAATTCTGGGAGGAAACAAGAATAAATCATCCAACATTTGATTGACAGACACCTAGAAGACCCATTCTCAGAGCCCTTGTTCTAGCTGTATTCCCATATCTTATTATAGATGTCCTAGTACTGACATTTGAGGTAAAGTATGACTGGAAGGTATCAACTCTAAATCTACCCATCCTTAAATTGGAGGTATATTACAAGTTTCCCCATGTCTGAAGGACAGAATGAAGGTTAACAAAGCATGCTTGGTAAATTTATTTCAGAATCTGAAATGACAGCAAATGGGGAGAGAAAATAGCTTGACAGACTCTTGTCACATACAAAAGAAAACCCTTTTAAAAATTCTTCCATAGTTTAGGTTCCAAACTAGTTAAACACTAAAATACATTGGACTCTGGACAGTTGAATTCTTGAGCAATTATCTAAATGTCTATGGCCATTTCCATCTTGATAAATGATAATATTGTCCTCAATGTCTATTGTTATGTACTATTTATCACTTCATCTGTGTTTTTTCCTAATCAGATTTGCTGAGGCTATTTTATCACTACTTTATTTTATTGTATGGTGCTGACCTCCACAGTTCAGCCTTCTGACCACTTGCTAGCAAACACCCTAGCTGCCTCACCCTTTCTCCCTTTACTGAACTCACCTGATAAAAATACCAGCTCTGGTTAACTCAACAATCCACTTATTCCACTCATATGCCAAAATAATTCCTATCAGTTCAACCCACTTCCAATTTATAGCCACAGATTTCAAATGGGAACCCTGTACTGCCATAGAAAACTCTATTACACTTCCCTAATAAATTCATGTTCTCTATCTCTGAGACATTTATGTCAACATCTATTCTCCTTCTTCAAATCATCAAACACTCTCTCCATCTCATCCTTAGTTAAAAATGTTCTTTCATAGGAAAAATAGATGCAATACACAAAATCTACCTCATCTTGCCACTGTGAACTTCATTATCTTAACTGCATTATTTTAATTGCAGTGAAATATACATGACATAAAGTTTACCCTTTCACCAATTTAAAGTGTATAATTCAGTAATATTAAGTATATTCACTTTCTTGTGAAGCCATACTACATTCTACCTTCAGAACTCTTTCATCTGCATTTTTTTAAAATGAAATAAGAACAGCTAACTTTCATTGACTACTTACTATGTGCCAAGCATTGCTCTTAACAAGTTGTATGCATGAACTCATTTAATCCTTACGACTCTGGGAGGTAGGTATCATTTTATAGAGCTAAAATTAAGAGGGGGAAAGGTTATTAATAGTTCACCACAATAAGATATCCTCTCACATCTATTAGGATCACTATTATCTAAAAGGAAAAAAGAACAAGTATTGGTGAGAATGTGGAGAAATTGTAACATTGTACACTGTTGGTGAGCATCCAAAATAGTGCAACTGCCAAGGAAAACTGTATGGAGTTTTCTCAAAGAATTAAAAATAGAACCACCATGTGATCTAGGAATTCTGCTTATGGGCATTTTTTGATACTTATAAAAACCAGGATCCTGAAGAGATGTCATCACTCCCATGTCCATTGTAACATTATTCACAACAGCAGGAAGTTGATGCAACCTAACTATACATCAGCAGATCACTAAAGAAAATGTGGTATATTGATTATTCAGTGGAATATTTATTATTCAGGGGACATTTATATTTATTATTCTAGGTATCTAGATTTTGGAAGCTCAAAAGATTCAAATATGATAAACCCAAAGAAGGCTACAGTGAGGGTGGCACCTGTGGCTCAAAGGAGTAGGGCGTCCTCCCCATATGCCCGAGGTGGTGGGTTTAAACCCAGCCCCGGACAAAAACAAACAAAAAAAAGGCTACAGTGAGACACATTATAATTGAATTGTTAAAAGTTAGAAGGAGGAAATTTTGAAAGCAGTGAGAGAAAAGTGACTCATGTATAAAGACAGCACCTATAAGACTAGCAGCAGATTTCTCAGCAGAAAATTTGCAGGCCAGGAGAGAGTGGGATGCTATATTCAAATAACTGAAAGAAAATAATGCCAACAAATAATATGATACCTGGAAAACCTTTCCTTTAGAAATAGAGGAGAGATAAAGACTTTTAAAGAAAACAAAAGCTGAGGGAGTTCATCAATACTAGACTTTAATTGCAAGAGTTCATCAATGCTAGACTTTAATTACAAGACATGCTAAAGGGAATTCTTCAAGGTGAAAGGGAAGGATGCTAAATAGCAACATTTGTGTATGAAAGTATAAAACTCACTGGTAAAGGTGTAGACAAATACAGTAACACTGTAAGGAGGTGTGTAAATTGCTTTTACCATCTGTATAAAATTTAAAGGACAGAAGTATTGTCCTTTACAACATTTGTTGTAAGATCCATAATAAAGAAAGATGTAAATTTTGACATCAATGGCATAAAGTATGAGATGGGGGAGAAGTAAAACTGGAGTGTTTGTGTGTACTTGAAATTAAGATGTTATCAGTTTAAAATAGATTAGTACAACTATAAGTTTTTTTTAATGTAAGCCTTATGGGAACCACTAGGAAATACTGTTAGTAGAAACTCACACACATAAAGAAGAGAAAGAAATCAAAATCTGCTCACTAAAATATCATCAACTTACAAGAGAAGAGAATGACAAAATAACTACAAAATAGACAGAAAACAATTAATGGTAATAGTAAGTTACTACTTACTAATAATTACTTTAAATGTAAATGGGTTAAACTCCCAATCAAAAGACATAGAGAGGATAAATAGATTGAAAAAGAAAAAAACAAGATCTGACCATAAACTATGTACAAGACACTTTAGCTTTAAGGACACACACAGGCTAAAAATGAAGGATGGAAAAAGATATTCTACACATATGGTAATCAAAAGAGAACAAGGTGGCTAACTTATGTCAGAAAAAATAGACCTAAGTCTAAAACTGTGACCAGAGATAAAGAAGGTTATTATATAATAATAAAAACTTAATTCAGCAGGAAGATATAGTAATTATAAATACACCCAACACCAGAACACCTAAGTATATGAAGCAGACGTTGACAAATCTGAAGAGGAAAATAAGTAAATACAATTATAGTAGGAGATTTTAATACTTCATTTTCAATAATGGTTAGAACATCCCAGATAGAAAATCAATAAAGAAGCAGTGCACTTGATCAACACTATAGACCAAGTGAACCTAAAAGGCATACACAGAACATTCCCCTCAATAGCATCTGAATACACATTCATTTCAAGTGCATACACAACATTTTCCAGAATTGATTATATGTTAGATAAAAAAGTCTTAACAAATTTAAAAAGATTGAAGTTATACAAGTATCTTTTCCAACTACAATTAAATAAAACTGGAAATCAATAAAAGTAGGAAAACTGTAGATTTTGTAAATGGTACTGAGTCGTTGATTTGATGTCAACTTGACTGTTGTTATGTGTGCATTCTTTTTGTAACCTGAGACTTTGCTGAATTTATTTATCAATTCTAGGAGTATTTAGGGTTTTCTAGAAACAGGAATAGTTATCCTGCTCTTTGCTAATTTGGAACTCTCTATTTCTTTCTCTTGCTTGACTGCTCCAGGGGGAATGCTTTCAACTTTTCCCTACTCAGTGTGATGTTGCTGTGGGTTTGTCATTTATGGCTTTTATAATTTTGAGGTATATTCAAGGAGGTAAAATATCACTACAAAAATAATTATAAAACACTGAATAAAGAAATCATAGATGACACGAACAAATGAAAAAATATCCCACGCTTAGGGATTAGTAGAATCAACATTGTTGTTGTTGTTTTTTTTTTAACCAACAATCACCAGCTGCCCAAGTACCAAAAAATTATGCTTCCGAAATCTCTTGATGTCGATTCCGCATGAAGAGCAGTTGAGTTGCCCCACATGTGCCACTCATGACAGAAGCCCTTTTTAGAATCAACATTATTAAAATGACTATACTGCCTAAGGTGATTTACAGATTCAATGGGATCCCTATCAAAATACCTACATCATATTTCTTCAGTCTAGAAAAATAATTCTGTGCTTCACATGGAACTAAAAAAAGAGCCCAAATAGCTCCAGTAAGCTTAAGCAATAAGAACAAACCTGGAGGCATCACATTACCTGACTTCAAACTATAATATGAAGATATAGTAAGCAAAGTAGTATGGTACTAGTATAAAAGTAGAGACACAGACCAATGAAACAGAATAGAGAACCCAAAAGTAAAAACATCTGTCTATAACTAACTGATCTTCAATAAAGCAGGCAATAACATACATTGGGGAAAGGGAGCCTTATTCAATAAATGGTGCTGGGAAAACTGGATAGCCACATGCAAAAGAACAAATTCAGCCCTCTAACTCTCACCATGTGGTTGGTGAAATTAATTCAAGATGGATAAAAGACTTAAATATAAGGTATGAAACCATAAAAATTCTAGAAGAAAACATAGGGAAAACACTTCTAGACATCAGCCTAGGCAAAGAACCTTATAAGTTGACTAAGATCTGAAAAGCAAATGCAGCAACAACAAAATAAATATTTTGACTTAATTTTGACAAAATAAATAAATATGACTTAATTTTATTAAAAAAGCTTCTGCACAGGAAAGGAAATAATCAACAGAGTAAATGGCCAAAAAACATGAAAAGTGCTCATTATTGCTATTATTCATCAGGGAAATACAATTTAAAACCACAGGAAGATACTACCTTAATCCTGTCAGAATGGCCATTATTAAAAAACAAAAAAACATGGCATGGACACCCAGAAAGAGGAATGCTTATACACTATTGAGGGGGCTGCAAATTAGTACAGTCCCTATGAAAAATGGTATGGAGATTCCTCAAATACATAAATGCATACTTAACATTCAAACCAGCAATCCCACTACTGGGTATCTACCCAGAGGAAAAGAAGTCATTTTGTCAAAAGGATACTTGCCTTTGAATGTTCATCACAGCACAATTCACAATTACAAACATATGGAATCAACCCAAGTGCCCATCAATTCATGAGTGGATAAAGAAAAAGTGGTATATATACATACTGTGTAGTACTACTCAGCCATGAAAAGGAATGAAATAATGTCATTTGCAGAAACTTTGATAGAACTAGAGACCATCATCCTAAGCAAAGTATCTCAGGAATGGGAAAATAAATACCATACGTACTCTCTAATAATTGGGAGCTGAACAATTGGCACATAAGGGCACAAAGAGATGTAAAAAACAGTGGAAACCAAGAAGTGGGGAGGGTTGCAAGGATTGAGGTATAAAACTTTACCTACTGGGTACAATGAACAATATTTTGGTGACAGACACACTAAAAACCCCAACTTAAGCATAACCCAAGGTATTCATGTAACAAAAACACTTGGACCACCTTAATTTTTGAAATTAAAAAAAGGAAGGAAAACTAGAATATTCATAAATATGTGAAACTAACTCTTGAACAAAGGAGAAGTCAAAAGAGAGGTTAGAAAATATCTGAGACAAACTAAAATAAAAACAAAACATACCAAAACTTATGAGACATATGAAAAATAATACTAAGAAGGAATTTTAGAACAACAAATGTCTACATTAAAAAAGAAGGCCATGAAGTAACCTAATTTTATACCCTACGGAATGAGAAACAGAATAAATGAAGCCCAGTGTTAGTAGAAGAAACGAAATAAAAAAGATTGGCGCAGAAGCAAATAAAATAAAAAAGAGAAAATCAATTTTAAAAACTGTTTTGGTTTTGTGAAAAAAAAGATTTGGAGTTTTTGAAAGTTTTTTTTCTTAGGGTAGCTAATATCTAGAGAGGTAGACTTAGGCTAAGAAAAAAAAAGAGAGAGAGAGAGAGAAAAGGCCAAAATAAATGAAATGAAAGAGGAGACCTGACAACTGATTCCTAAAAATAAAAAAGATCAGAAGGGACTATCATGAACAATTATATGCCAACAAATTGGATAACTTGAAAAAACTGAATAAATTTCTGGAAAATACAACCTATGAAAATGGAATTTTTTTTTTTTTTTTTTTTTGAGACAAAGCTTCAAGCCGTCACCCTGGGTAGAGTGCTGTGGCATCATAGCTCACAGCAACCTCCAACTCCTGGGCTCAAGCGCGTCTCCTGCCTCAGCCTCCCAAGTAGCTGAGACCATAGGCGCCTGCCACAATGCCCAGCTATTTTTTGGTTGCAGCCATCATTGTTGTTTGGCGGGTCCAGGCTGGATTCGAAACTGCCACCTTGGGTGTACATGGCTGGCGCCTTAGCCACTTGAGCCACAGGCGCTGAGCCGAAGATGGAATTTTTGAAAAAAGAAAAGAAAATTTTAACAAACCAACCACATATAAGGACAGTGCATCAGTAATCAAAAACTTCCTGATAAAGAAAATCCTAGAACCTAATGATTTCCCTGGGGGAATTCTACCCAACATTTAAAGAAGAGCTAGTATCAGTCTTTTTTAACCTTTTCTAAAAAAATTGAAGAAGAGGGCCTATTTCCAAAATTATTTTATAATGGCAGCATTACTTTGATACCAAAATCAGATGAAGACACTACAACAAAAGAAAACCACAGAACAGTATTTCTGTAGAACATAGATGCAAAATTCCTCAGCAAAATACTAGTAAACTGAGTTCAATACCACATTAAAAAGATTATATTCCACGACCATGTGGCACCTATCCCTGGGATGCAAGAATGGTCCAACATATGTAAATCAAATAATCTGATGTACTATATTAACAGAAGGATAAAGTCACATATTATAAAGGATAAAAATCACATAATATCTCAATAGATGCAGAAAAAGCATTTGACAAAATTCAACATCTTTTCATAATAAAAACTTTCAACAAACTAGATATGGAAGGAATTTACCTTAACATAATTAAGGCCCTGTGTGAAAAGCTCTAAACAAACATCATACCTAATGGTAAAAAAACTGAAAGCTTTTCTCCTAAGATTAGGAAGAAGAAAAGCATGCCTTCTTTGTCACTCCCACTCGTTATAGTACTGGAAGTTCTGGTCAGAGCAAATAGTAAAGAAAAAGAAATGAGGCAGCTCAGTGGGTAGGGCGCTGGCCACATACACTGAGACTGGTGGGTTTAAACCCGGCCTGGGCCAGCTAAACAACAACGATGACAACTACAACCAAAAAAATAGCCGGGCGTTGTGGCGGGTGCCTGTGGTCCCAGCTACTTGGGAGGCTGAGGCAGGAGAGGTTGCTGTGAGCTGTGACACCATGACACTCTCTACCAAGGATGACATAGGGAGACTCTATCTCAAAAAAAAAAAAAAAAAAAAAAAAAAGAAGTGAAAGGCATCCAAATCAGAAAGGAAGATGTAAAGTTACCTTTGTTTGCAGATAACATGATCTTGTAGGCAGTAAAGCCTAAAGCCTTTCCCCTAAAAAACAAAATAAATAAACAAAAAACGGCAAAAAAAGTAGAAAAGTAGTTAGAACTAGTAAGTGAAATCAGTATAACTGCAGGATGCAAATCCAGCATATGAAATCAGCTACATTTCTGTCCATTCATAATGACTCTCTGAAAAAGAAACTAGAAAACAATGAAAAGAGTTCTGGAGATGGATGGTGCTGATGGGTGCACAATGATATGAATGTATTTAAGATTGCTGAACTGTACACTTAAAAATAATTAAGATAAATTTTATATATATATTACCACAATAAAAAAAATGAAAAGAAAAAATTACAGATCAGAGAATGTTGCTGTCCTTCTTGAAACTCTTCAGCAGCTTTCTACTGTACTTAGGATACATGCTAAATTGGATGCCATGACCCCTGGAGCCCTCAGAATCCGGTGCCCCTTCCTACTTTTTTGACCCTTCTTTTTTTTTTTTTTTGACTCCTTCTTTTTGACCCTCACTCCTGGCCTTCCATTCTGTTCTCAAACACATCAGGCTCATTTCTATGTCAGGGCCTTGGTGCTTACTGTCCTCTCTGCCAGAATGGTGTGTGCATTCAGGCTTTCACTTGAGTTTTTCATTCTTGTCATTTGGGTTTTAGTTAAAACTTGATCATCTCATTGCAGTTGTCTGAAATTCTCTTAGGCATTTGCTTGTTTTCTATCTGTGTCTGTTAGCCTCCTATAGGTCGTAAGCTCTGCAAAAGCAAGTGTCTTGTCTGCTTGCTCACACTGATCCCCTGGCACTAGAACATAATGGATATTTAACAGATATTGAATGAACAAATATTTTCATATAATGGCATTTAGAAGAGTGTCTTTCTTTTGTACATTAACTGAATGACCGTTTGACTAGGTTTGTCTTTCCTGTTAAGAGCTGAGGCTTTGAAGCTTTATGAGGTTCTAAATATGAATTTGAGATTCAGGGGCTTATGAACCTTTTGCAATTGTTATTCCACAGTATGCACGTGTGTTCTTGTTTTTTTTTTTTTTTTTTTGCTAGTAAGTTTATAGCTTGCATTATCTACTTGATGGAACCCCTGTCTACAAAGTTAGAAATCACTGTATTTTTTTGGTCATTTTCTAGCATTGTAATTGCAGAAGAGCAGATTTATTTTCTTTGTAGGTAACCAGGTTTTCAGACTTGGTATTGTGCGGATACCATCTCCCTCCCTGTGTCTGGAACATGGGCTGATGTCTCAGCAACTAAACCACTTCCCACTGTTCGGAAGATGCTCATCTTAATGTTATGATTTTCAATTGCTTATTCTTTTTTAAAAATTAAGAAACCTATGTTTATGTAAAAATTATGCATAGGTCTATAATTGCAAATAGGTAAAAGTAGACCTGGCCTGCTTGAGTTTGGGAGATGTGCTGAATCCCTCTTTTGGCCTGTCTTTTCTCACCACAGAGGACCCTTCAGGCTTCTGGGAGCATGTTTGAAAAACACATACTCTTCAGGGCTCAGACGGGCTCTTCTTCCTTACTACTCCCTTTCCCCATCCTCCATCCTGGTTCTGATCCTCTCATCTGATAGAGAAGAGAAGACTACACTTCTCCCAGCGCCTACCTGTTCCTACTTCCAGTTAGAGCATGCCATGGGTAGGGACCCGGGCTTCTAGAATGCAAGGAATCTCTGCTCTCCCTTTCCCCTTCCTCTTCTATAAATACATTACTTTGTGGGCAATGTAGGCTTAGTCTCTAAATGGATATAGGCAAAAAGGTGCCCCTGAGCTTGTAAAGGCAGGACCCAAGCTCTGCCTGCCCCCAAAGCATCCTGAGGGGCTGGAGGTGGCTGTCATTTTCTTATACTCTGCACCTGAGCCAGGACAGACCGAGGGGGAGGGAGGACCAAGTCTCTTCTCAACCTGCCTAGGCAGAAAAGAGTTAACACAGTGGACCTAAGCTGCCATCCTTGGAAGGATCTGCTTCAAAGGGTGGTCCTTGGTTGTTGTCTGGGAACATAGATTTCAGGAGAATTCCCACCGTGAGCTGGTAAGAGTGGTCCAGTGTGCCCGCGCTGTCCGTGTAGAACATCTGCTCCCCTTCAAGTCTGCAATCTGGGTTATGTGCCAGGCAGGAGGTTGCCTATGGAGACATCCTCCAGTAAAAATGCTAGGTACTGACTTTCTAACAAGCTTCCCTGGTTGATGACATTTCACACATGTTGTGGCAACTCCTTGCTGGGGGAGTTAAGGACGTCCTGTGTGGTTGTACTCAGGGAGGAACCTTGGGAGGCTGGCCTGGCCCCCTCTGACTTGCCCGTGTGCCTTTTCCCCTTGTGGAATGTGCTTGTGCTCTTCTGTTATAAAGAATCACAGCTCTGAGTCTGGCTCTAGGCTGAGCTTTTCAAGTCCTCCCAGTAAATGATCCGATTTGGGGATGGTCTAGAGACCTCTTGATATGCTGCCACTTCCAGACTAGTAGGGCTCTTGGTTTCAGAGAACAGAATGTCTATAATTTTCTCAAACAAGCTCCATAGGCCTTGAGATTAGTGGACCTGTTCCTAGATTCTGGTGACAAGTTGCTAACTTGTTTTTAGTCACTATGATTATGTGGCTTACTTTTTACTTTTATGTTTTTCTGGCATCTCCATATGTATTTTAGCAGAAAGGAAAGGTTGTATCTGGGACTCAGCCCCTATTAACACTGTTGAAATCACAATTTTTTTTTTTTTTTTGAGAAAGAGTCTCATTCTGTTGCCCTGGGTAGAGTGCCATAGAGTCAGAGCTCACAGCAACCTGAAACTCTTGGGCTTGAGCAATCGTCTTGCCTCAGCCTCCCAAGTAGTTGGGACCACAGGCACCAGCCACCACACTTGCCTAGTTTTTCTATTTTAAGTAGAGACAGGGTCTCACTCTTACTGAGGCTGGTCACAAACTCCTGAGCTCAAGCAATCCACCCACCTCGGCCTCCCAGAATGTTAGGATTACAGACATGAGCCATTATGCCTGGCCATAAAAATCACAATTTTGGGCATCTCTTGTTTTAAAATTTTGAGAGAGGAGGGAATCTTATTCACTGTGGTTTGCGCTTTTGTTTTTATTTCTTATAGTGATTAAACAGTCATTTCTGAAGAAGCCTCGCCCTAGTCCTGGCCCTCAGTACCTGTGAATGTGACTTTATTTGAAAATAAGGTCTTTGTAGATGTGATTAAGGATCTAAAGATGAAATCATCTGGGATTTAGGGTGAGTCCTAAGTCCAGTGAGCCAGGGTGCTTATGACAGAGAGAGAGAGAGAGAAAGAGAGAGAGAGACCCAGAGACACAGAGAGGTGAAGCCGTCTGGATGTAGAGGCAGAGATGGGAGTGATGTGCCTGCAAGCCAGGGGATGCCAGTAGCCATCAGATGCTAGAGAGGAGGAAATACCCTGCTGATACCTTGATTTGGACTTCTGACCTCCAGAACTGTGAAAAAATAGATTTCTATTGCTTTAAGCTACCTTGTTTGTGGTATTTTTTTAATGGCAGCTCTAGGAAACAAATACTATCCTTAATGTTTAGAATAATCCCTGGGAGAGGGGAAAAACAAAGAGAGCCCTTGATTTGATGGAAAGGAGTGTTGAACAAAGTTTGGGAAAGTGTAAGCCACTTTGCAAAAGAGTACAAATGAGCCCTATGTGGTGATTAAACTCACAGTCTAGCCTGCATCTTATTCTCAACCTCATGATCTCGAATGCTAGATGTTTTGGGTTCTATAGGCCCCTCCTTTATTATTGCCTTTTGTTTGGGCTCAGGGCTCTATAGCTCGCGTCTACCATGGGGTATCTGGCTTTCAAATCAATCCAGGTCCTCAGAACCTCAGAGACTTTCAGGGAAGGGCAGGCCTGCTTGAGCAGAAGGAAGAGCTTATTCCAAGCCCCTGTTACCTGGCACAACCTTCCACTCCAACTGGCTCCTCAGGCATTTGCTCTTGACACCCAGGCTTCTAAGCCAGAGACCTATCTACTGGGGAAGGGTAGCAGTGGGGAGATCAAGGAAGGCCCTCCTTGCTACCTCATGGACTCTTACTTCTCAGTGGAACTCTGCAGTGTTGAGTGTTACCCAGTATGGAAAACCATGCATACAGTGGCAGGTCCGTGTCTCAGACCCATTCTAGAGGCTTTGACTTTCCATGGTCTAAAGAGCTGCCTTCTTAGGGAAGAGATGGGACTTCAGAGTCAGGCCTGTTTGGCCTCTTCCAGATGGTTGAGAGATGCCTGCCTTGGGCTGAAGCCTCCATGGTTTTGCCACTCTGTTTATTAATGTTGTGGATGCTGGTTTTAAGAGTCGGCAATTAGTTCTTTTCTGAACTGTTCCAAAGGCAAGATGACCGTTAGGAATTGGTAAGTGAGTGAAATCCTTTTTAAAAATCCACTGACCCTCAAACTCTGAAATTCTTTTGTCCTTTGTCCTTTCTGGTATTTGCCCAAAGGCTTTCCTCACCCTGTTTTGGCATTTGCTCCGCAAGGGACTTTGGACATGTTGGCCCCTGTCTCACACTCATATCCCTGACTAGGATTCTTGACCCTTTGGCACTGTGGCAAAAGACTTTAAGTTCTCTCTCCAATATCCATCCTTTCTGTATCCCTTACTACCAGAGTCCCTGGTTTTTCTTTTGGTTTTTTGGAAGGCAGTGATAGCCTTAGCTAAAACAACTATATTTCCTAGTTTTCTTGGCTGCCAGGGATGGGGAATGATAAATGAGCAGAAGTCAGTAGTTGGGACTTCTGAAGATGCCTTGTCAAGAGGACTGGCTGAGCTGGGAACATTTCATATCAGCCCCGTCTACCATCCCCTTTCTTCTGGCTAATCCTGGGCCATGAAGTCATCCTTGAGGATGAAAGTCACATGCCAAGGATGATGGCCCAGGTTGCTGAAGGAGGCTGACCATAGGTCTTCCTTTCCAGTTCTATATCACCAGCTTCTGAATTTCTTTTTCTTCAGTGACAAGTATCTTATTTAAGCCCTGTTATTTACGGTTTCTGATGTATGCAGCAAAACTTAATCCTAACTGTCTAACCTCCTCTTTGTCGAGGTTGGTATATTTTGATTATACTCATCTTCCCCCCATTTACATTTACCTAACACAGGGAAATCCATTTCATGATCATATACCAGGTAATTAACATTTCACTAATATTATCAAGTAGTGATTGTATCTAAAGTATTCCACAATCCTAGTTAATAACTATGTACTAAGTAAAGGACAGAAACAAAATAAATATCAGGGAACATTGTATGTGTGAGATATCCAATATAATTGTATTTCATTATATTTAGTTTTTAAGTTTCTCCTTTGAAAATTTAATTTAATGAAGATGATTTATGATGTTGGAATATTACCTATGTCACCATCTGGCTCCCCATAGCTGCCTGTCAATACTGAAATCTCAAAGTAGAGCCATATGGGCCATTTCTAAAATAAATTTTTGCCTTTTAGACAGAACTATCACTCAACTTTGAGGTTCTTTCTGGGATTATGCCCACTGCATGTATTTTGTGGATGTGAATATTTTTGTGTATTTTTGTGCATGTATCTTCATTCACAAGATACAGGATCAATTACTACCTATAAACTTTTCTCTACAAAGTATATAAATAAAAAGCTGTTATTACCAAATGTATCTGGTCTTTATGACTTATAAATTGAAATGGAAAGAATAAGAATAAAGAATTGGGGGCCATAACCTAAAGACGGATTCAGAGAATAAAAATTCTTTCGCTTCTTTTTTTTAACATTTGTTTTAAAAAGTTTTTTTAATTAGTTAACTATGACTTAAAAACTGAAAAGGAATTCATTCCTTTTTCATTCCCTCTATCCTCATTCTCTGTCTGTTCCTCTTTAGTGAGCCAGAGCATCCAAAAGTCACCATCCACAATTTACAATGTTTTTGGCAGAGTGATTTCTGTCACATCAATAGACATTCTGGTGCCCTGCAACAGTTGCTTATCCGCAAGAGTAATTGCTTTTACTTGTTAAAAAAAAAGATTAAAGGAGAAAAATGGCATTCTTTAATTTCCCTAAATTGAAAAGTTTATGAAATAAATTAACCTTTCATCAATTATAATTCAATACAATTTAAACTGCTAATATGTAGTATGCCCCAAACATAAACACAGAGGGAATATGTTTGCTGTGACTCAGTTTCAAGGTAACATCACTTTTAGATTTTTTTCCCCTTTAGCTGATGATAGTTGTTACAAAGTGTATGTATCTCTGTGGTCAGTCCCCTGATGGAATGCTCAACCTACTAAGCACTCACAGATGGTTCCAGCACTTCTCTCTTTGACACAAGAAAGCTACACAGCTGGTAAGTGGAAATTAAGTAGAAAGTTTCATAGTTTGAGATACATTTCTCTTTAAAATAATGGGTAATATAGCCAGGTGCGGTGGCTCACGCCTGTAATCCTAGCACTCTGGGAGGTGAGTGGGGTGGATTGCCCTGAGCTCACAGGTTCCAGACCAGCCTGAGCCAGAGTGAGACCTTGTCTGTAAAAATAGCTGGGCATTGGGGCGGGCACCTGTAATCCTAGCTTTTAGGGAGGCTAAGGAAAGAGAATCTCTTGAGCCCAAGAGTTCGAGGTTGCTACAAGCTATGATGCCACATCACTCTACCAAGGATGATAAAGTGAAACTGTCTCAGAAAGAAAGAAAGAAAGAAAGAAATTGAAATGAAATAAAATAAAATAATGGGTAATAAATAGCCCATGGTACATGTCTTTGCTTCTCTTGAATGGGACAAACTTCAAAGTGACAGTAACATCTTTTCAAGGATGCAGTGACTCCGGGGTTGACATAAAATGCTCCTTTTTCAGAGACCATAATTTGTCTCACTTGTCTCTAAGGCCCTCTCACGACTCCACCAGGTTCCATCTGTTTCGTCTGGGTGCCCACGAACCTTCCAGCGATCCCTGCATTCTGAGTGTTCATCTCATGGCTGGTATATCAGACTGAGGGCCTTAACAGTCGTTGGTGGCTCCCTCCTCCAGCTGGGCAGATTGCATTACGGCTGGAGCCCCAGGCACGATCTGTCTGTCTCTGAATTGTTAGGCATGTTGTGTTCCTCCAGAGCAAGTTTCAGCAAAGATGACTATGTCTCCTTTTGCTTTTCTCATGAACTATCTGCTTTCAAGGGCATTCGTCAATAATTTCTGTCTCTACTCTGTGCCTGGACTCTCCAGCCAGGGTGAGCCTAGCTCTGAAACTGAGGAATAACTGCTCCCAGTCCTGACCTATGAGACTCACTGTTGGTAGCATAAAGACCTTGGCACCCTATGAAGCAAATGAATTTCCATTTGTATTTCAAAGATGACTCATCTGATGTAGCTGATGGATTAAGTTTCAAGATGACTCAGATATTTAAAATGCTCTCCCCTGGGGGGTGAGTAGCCTGGTCCCTGAATAGTTTTGCTTTCATACTCAAGAATTAAAGGAAATTATTTGTCATCTGAGCCTGTGCTTGGGTCCTTTTGGCCCAGTCTCTGCATCTGGAGGATGGCAGTGGGGGGAAATTAAGGAAGCCCTTAGGAATGGAATGTTCTAGAAATTGCTAGCAAGATTGTTGGAGATACAAAATAGACACATATGATACAATTTGGAAAGAAGCAATAAATGTCAAAATGTGAGCATTAAGTGTAGAAAAATCAACTTCCCAGCATGGACTGTGGCAGCAGGGAAGAATATAGAGGAGATGGAGCTTGGGTTGGCATCAGGCAGCACAGCCGTGAATTGTGGGACATAGGGATTGTCTGTAACAGAGGAAGGAAGGCCAGATGCTTTGAGAAGAGAGTATAGTTTTAGAGTAAGCACAAAGGGGGAGAGACCATTACTGCAGTGAGTTCAGGCCATGTGACCTGAGTGTTCACAGAACAGGGGACTGGGGGGGAGACACAAATCTGACTGATGGAAGTAGCATTCTAAGCCAGGCATGGGGCAGGACACCCAAGAGCACTCACACGGATCAGGGCACAGAATGTGCCTCACAGCACTGAGGAGGCCTGCCTGGAGGTACTGCCCCTTTTGTCTCCCCAATAGGCATGCTGCAGGCAGCATCGTAAGTGATGCCATAATTGTCTTCTAAACCAGCCACTGAATTAATGTTGCACCAGGTTATTTCAACTTATTACTAAAAATGCAGGTAAGAGTTCACATCTTTTCTTTCTTTCTTTCTTTCTTTCTTTCTTTCTTTCTTTCTTTCTTTCTTTCTTTCTTTCTTTCTTTCTTTCTTTCTTTCTTTCTCTTTCTTTCTTTCTTTCTTTCTGTCTCACTTTATCACCCTCAGTAGAGTGCATAGCGTCAGAGCTCACAGCAACCTCCACCTCCTGGGCTTAGGCAATTCTCTTGCCACAGCCTCCCAAGTAGTTGGGACTACAGGTGCCCACCACAATTCCTGGCTATTTTTTGTTGCTATTTGGCAGGAGCCAGGTTTGAACTGGCCACCCTTGGTATATGGGGCCAGCTCCCTACCCACTGAGCCACAAGTGCTGCCACATATCTAATATTTCATATGTTCTTAGGAATCTGGTACAGACAAGAATTCAAATAATTAAAGTAAGAATAATTAAAATAATAATTAAATGTGAGGAAATTGAATGACTATAAATGAGGGGTTAAGACTGGAGGCCTATCCTTCGGACTCAAAGTCTAAGGACCCAGGAGGCCAGGTAAACTGTATAGTTTTCAGGCAGGAGTCAGTTGGGGGCTTTTCAACTGTAGGCTTTCTCTGAGTACAGTCAATATTAGTTGTTTGCCAAATTATTTCTAGTTCTTTTCCCATCAGGCACATGGCATGATTCCACATCCTGGCTCTCTCGTAGTTGGGGAGGTCATGTGAATAAATCTGGCCAATGAGTTATGTCACCTGTAGGTGAGAGTGACTCCTGCCAGTATGACATCCTCCTGAGCTCTCTTTCTGCCCTAGTGACTGTAATGTTCCAGAAAGTGGCTGGTTCATCAGCTTTAGGTCCTGGAATGTGTAGACTTGGAGCAGAATTCCCAACCAATTTGTGATGAATGTGTATAGTGAGGGAAAGTTGGATCTCTGCTGTTATATGCCAGAGGGATTTTGAGTCGCTTACCCCAGGAGAACACAGCCTGACCCGGCTGACATACCAAGTGTGACGTGTGGACAGTCAGGCAAGAAATGGAGGCAGAGCAAATGGGAAGCAGAGGATAGAGCCTAAGGATGGTTGTAAGAGAGGAGCCTGTGCAGGGGTATCCAACATTTTTTTTTCTCTCCCACAAATCGGAAGAATGAGAGTTGCCTTGGGCTACACATTAAATACACAAACACTAAGGAGAGCTGATGAGCAAAAAAAAAAGATCTGTGTATACTTGCATACTTTCCAGATATCTGACAGCACCGATGAGCAAAACAGTCCTCAAATAATCAGCATGTGGCCCATGGGCTGCAGATTGCACACCCCTGCTAGAGCTTTGTAAATGGTAGTATATGTTTCTGTGGGAGAGGCAGGCTGTGCAGACAATGCCAGCATTGAAAACCCAGATCTAGGAAAAATAGAGATCACTTTGGTTTGAAGAAATTAAATTTAGCATTTCTTTACTTAAAAAATGAAAATATCGCCTGAGTAGATTTTTAAAGCAAAACATACTGATTATAAAGATCCAAGTGATGCAGAAAGTTAAAAAGAAAAAATAAAAAATTGACATGATTTTGGGTGGTGCCTGTAACTCAGTGGCTAGGGTACCAGCCGCATACACCAGGACTGGTGGGTTCCAACGCAGCCCAGGCCAGCTAAAACAAGAATGACAACTGCAACAACAACAACAACAACAACAACAACAAAATAGCTGGGCCTTGTGGCAGGCATCTGTAGTCCCAGCTACTTGGGAGGCTGAGGCAAGAGAATTGCTTAAGCCGAAGAGTTTGAGGTTGCTGTGAGCTGTGACACCATGGTACTCTACCCAGGGTGACAGCTTAAGACTCTGTCTCAAAAAGAAAAAAAAAAAATTAACATGATTCTAACACATCAATAATGACTGTTTGCATCTTGATTCACACATGGGGACATAAACATGCTTGCTTTTGTGTGTTTAAAAACATATTTAGAAAAATCATTAAGTGTTAAACTTGTTATATATGAAATGGAGATACATTTGAGGCATTCATTTATTATACAAATATTTACTGACTACCATGGAGTGGGTAGGTTAATGAATAATTTATTATTCCTTTCCTCTGGAGCTCATGGACCAGGAAGGAAATTCTTATCTACCGGGCAGTGGAAAATACAAAGATGGAGGTACATATTTGGGAGTCAGAGACTAGAAGAAGCAATTATGGCCTGATTTTCCCAGGGAAAAAGGAAGAGAAACAAAGGGAAACTTCTTCCAGGAAGCTGAAGTACTTCAGTATCTATAGAGATGCCTTATCCCACACCCCGTAGTCACTCATATCTGCACACACTGGACCTTGTCAACATCAGTGAGGGGTACACCCCTGACACTTGAAGCTCTGAATCAAACTCTGTGACCACAACCCATTCCTTTCTAAGTCTTTAATCTTCACCCTTATAGAGCTCTTCCTACCCTAAAATGCACCACTTTCACCTGGTCTGTCATCCTCTTTTGTGCCTGAAATTTTTTCCTTACCAAGACTGGTTCCCATCGTGATCCCATGAACTAGTTTACCACTAATAGCTACAACTCTCATATACCCCTCTTTCCCAATGGGCTTGTCCAGAAGTAGCTGTAAACAATTCTACAATTCACCTTCACTGCCTCCTTAGACTCATGAAAAAAGATGAGGCTGTACACTTAAGATTTTCAATTTCAGCTCATTCAACAAATATTTACTGAGTGGTGACTGTGTGTCAGGCCCTCAGTATTAAGCACTAACAGACAGACAAGAACTCCTGCCTGTGTGGAGCTGATATTCTAGAGGGGATAGATATACAATAAATAGAAAAATAAAATATACAGAATATCAGATGGAGAACACGAGATGGAGAAAAATTGGGTAGAAAAAGGTACAGTGAGGTCTGTGGAATAAATAGAAATTACAAAGATGGCTCACTGAGATGGAGTTGTTTGAGTGAAGAATTGGAAAGGTGAGTACACCATGGAGGTAGTCTGAGGGAAGAGATGTACAAGCAAGGGGAACATCACGTGCAAAGTCCCTGAGGCAGGAGAGTGCCTGAAATATTTAAAGCATAGCCTTTTTGTCTGGAATGGAGTGAGGGAGGTGGGTAAGAGCAGGGGGTGAGGTCAGAGAGGCAACGAGGGTCAGCTCACCAGTCTAAGGCAGCAGTGAAAGTGAGTTGTCAGCTGTTAGGGAACTTAGGATCTACGTACATGCTCTGAGACGCAAAATCATTTGGAGGATTTTGGACAGAGTGTGGTATGATCTGATGTAATTTTTATTTTTATTTTATTTTATTTTATTTTTTTGAGATGGAGCCTCAAGCTATCCCCCTGGGTAGAGTGCCATGGCATCACAGCTCATAGCAACCTCCAACTCCTGGGCTCAAGCGAGTCTCCTGCCTCTGCCTCCCAAGTAGCTGG
>CAUYQV010053504.1:0-27925 GCA_963574575.1 Galagoides demidoff | reverse complement strand
CACTTGGGCTTCTTCCGTGACCTGGTAATTATGAATTGGGCTGCAATAAACATTCTGATACAAATATCTTTGTTGTAATGCGATTTTTGGTCTTTTGGATATATACCTAATAATTGCAGGATCAAATGGCAGGTCTATTTTTAGTTCTCTCAATGTTCTCCAGATGTCTTTCCAAAAGGAACGAATTAATTTGCATTCCCACCAGCAGTGTAGAAGTGTTTCCTTTTCTCCACATCCACACGAACATCTCTGGTTTGGGGATTTTGTGATATGGGCTAATCTTACTGGGGTTAGGTGGTACCTCAAAGTAGTTTTGATTTGCATGTCTCTGATGATTAAGGATGGAGAGCATTTTTTTTATATATCTGTAGGCCATGCACCTATCTTCTTGAGAGAAATTTCTATTCAAGTCCCTTGCCCACCATAGGATGGGATCGCTTGTTTTTTTCTTGCTAATACGTTTGAGTTCTCTGTGGATTCTGGTTATTAAACCTTTGTCAGAGACATAACAAGCAAATATCTTCTCCCATTCTGAGGGCTGTCTACCTGCTTTATTGGCTGTGCAGAAACTTTTAAGTTTGATCAGGTCCCAAAAGTGTATTTTTGACAATGCTTCAAGTGCCCGAGGGGTCCTCCTCATAACATTTTCACCCAAGCTGATTTCTTCAAGTGTTTTCCCTAGCTTGTTGGCTTAACTGGAAAAACTTGAAGCTTATGAAAAAGAGAAGTTCAACTTTAATATCATTTCTTGAGCACCTTCTGTGTGCAAGGCACTGTTCTAGAGTGTATTGTATTTACGTTTACTATTTATAGTCAAAGCCATGATTCTAGAATTAAAGACCATTTTTGCAAATTTCAGAGGCAGTAAGTGAAACTCAGAAACAAGGCAGCTTGCTGTAGCTCCTTGCTTCTCAGGGGGCAGTTTACAGATGAGTGGCATTGGCCTTTTTAGGAGCTTGTTAGAAAAATGAAATCCTGGGCCTCACCATAGACCTACTGAGTCACAGTCTGCAGTTTAACAAGGTCCCCTGGTGATTCCTCTCTACTTTTACATTTTGAGAAGCCTGTGATACTTCAAATGTCTTGTAAGTCATCAAGACAAAAATCTACCCCAGGGATGTCTGTGCCCCAAAGCCTGAGCCTTTAGCCTACAACATGCTCCCACTTGAAGTGCCATCTTGATGATGTCAGCATTGTGCACTCTGCCCCCCTGATAGAAGCTTCTTTGTGGAAAAGTCCTGAAGGTACCTGGTAAATCTCCATTGACTACCAGAAGCTGTAAGCCCATTGCTTTAGCCCAGGAGTGAAACTGAATTTCCATCTCTACCGGCCCTCGCTTTCTGTGCTCAATAGTCTCTCTGTCATGATTTCCTCCGGGAAAGCACAACATACTGTCATACCCTCATGTCCTGCTGTCTGGGAGCATCTGAAGAGGAGAGATGAGCATCTTCAGACCTCCCGCAGCGTGAGAGGAACATGGTGGCTTACCACATTTAGAATTTTAGTCTTGTTCTTTTCCATTTTGCTTTCCCTTTCATCATGATTCAGAGGGAACTGAATCACTGCGCAACTGAAAATGGTTGTAATTGCTTAGGAAATAGAGACAAAAAGCTATAATCCCTCAAACTAAATGGTGAAAACTAATTTCACAAGGAGAAACCTCTCTTTATTAGCATGTAAATTTTTATTTCTCTATTTGATGACCACAACCTTTTATATCTTGCCATAACTGTCATTGCATTTGATTTGTTGTGAAAATAGCAAACTTTGGGGCCATAAAAAGCTGAACAGGCCTAATGACTTACCAAAGTTAGTCATATAAGAGTCATCCATAATATAACATTTGGAAGTGTTAGTTCCCTGCTCTATCCTTTCCTCTAAAAATAATTTGTTAACCAGAGGGAAGTTTTAGATCAGGCCTACCTAAAGAAATCAAAATAAATACAAATAAGGCATTTAGAACCTTTCTTTGTTAAAGTAAAATTAGTAAAACTAGAAGTAAAATTGTGTTATATGGACATTTGAAGGAAAAAAAATGTTGATGAGGAGGGAAAAGTCATATTAGAAAAATAAAAACAACACAAAAATGAAATTTTTCCATATATTTATAGATCAAATTTTATGGAACAATTTAATGACGACCCACTGAATAAATCAGAATAGATCAAATGAAATCCTGCTCTTATCCAATATAGAGCAATGTACAGGCTAATTATATAAAATCTAATATTACAAGAAATAAGTTGGTGCATGAGAGTTTGAGAACACTGACTATATATCCAAATAGAACTTGGGAAATACAATTAAAGATCCTATGCTTATTTGAATTAAAATGGTCTTTAGTTGATTTTTTTTTTTTTTAGCAAATTCCCAAAATCCCACTACCACAGAAGATGGACATAAGTGTTCGAGGCTGGAATTACAAATACTCCTCCAAATTCAGCCACTTACATGATTGGGGCCTAGGACGTAAGCCTGGGTCCTCTAGCAGAGAGCAACAAATTCAAAACATATCTCATGATCTTTAACTCAATTCTGTAAGAGAGAGAGATATAAATCTCAATTTGTGCCAGAATTGACCACACATTGTGTACTTGTCAGGATTTGCCACACAAAAAGAACCAATAGGATACATATGGAAAGAGATTTGTTATAAGAAATTGCCTCACATGGTCATGAAAACTGACAAGTCTCAAGATCTGCATGGTGAGTTAGCAAGCTGAACACCCAAGAGGGTGACATTGTTTCAGTAGTTCCAGTGCAAAGGCTGGTAGGCTCAAGACCCAGGAAGAGCCAGTGTTTCAGTTTGAGTTCAAAGGCAAGAAAAAGCTGATGGCTGACTTTGAAGGCACAAGGCAGAAAACATATTCTTTCTTATTAGGAAAAGGATCAATCTTTTTGTACTATTCAGGACCTCAACTGACTGACTTGCATGAGACTCACCCACATTAAGAGGGCACTCTACTTTATTCAATCTGCCTATCTGAATGTTAATCTCATTGAAAAACACTTTCACAAAAGCACACAAAATAATATCTGACCAAATATCTGGGCACCCATTGGCCTAGTCCAGTTGATACCTAGAGTTAACTATCACATATGAACAGTAACCATTCATTCTAATCACCAAAGATACCCAACAGCACACTTTGAGAGTGTCTGTGGAAGACTTAGCAGTACATGAGTATAATTAACTACTTCTAGTAGTTTTATTTCAGGAGTAGCAAAACATAGTCAATAGGCTAAAACAATAAAAATTAAGTGTCATAGAAAACTACTCCAGGAAACAAAAAAAGACTGGACAATTCTAACACTGAGTCAAGGAATTATGGATGTCAACTGAATCACAATTATATTAATAGCAATGTCATTTTGAGAGACATGACCCATAAGCCTGTGGAGCTATAATTAATAGCACCACCTTATTGACTGAAAGATAATGCTAAAACTTGAGAAGAGTATAGTTCTTGGGTCATGTTTAAAGGGTAACATTTGTGTAGCTGAGAATTCTGAGGTCTTTCCAATTTCAGTTCTTAGCTACTTGTCTCACTCCCTAACAGCATTTCCCAGCTTGCCTTATTTTAGGTGAGGGTGGCTAGTAAAAAATGTATACAAAGATAGGTGTGTCGTCTCAGGCTGAGGACTTTAAGAGAATGTGTGTCTCTCCCATGCATTCAGGTTCTCCTCTCCTGCCAGATGGATTCAGAGGAACTGGTAGAGGCCACAAGGATCTAGGGTAGCACCGTCCAATAAAATTTTCCATCACCTCAGAAAGTTCTACCCTGCATTGCCCAAACAGTAGCTATTAACCACATGCAGCTATCACAAACTTGAAATGTAAATACTATGACTGAGGAACTGAATTTTTAGTTTTGTAAATATTAATTAGACAGCATGTGTGGCCAACAGCAACTGGACTGGACAGATCCACTCTGGAGGATGAAAGAGCCATTGCCTAGATGAAATCTGGGTCTCTGAATGACATGGAGGAAAGCACCCCCACAAGTATGTATTATTAGACTTCAATCTGAGTAAGAAATAAGGATTTATGACATTTAACCATTAAGATTTAGGGAGTATTTGTTGCAATGTAGAGCATACATTGACAAACACACTATCCTTGCACTGAATAGGCTGAAGCATTCATTTATTCATTCCACAACTGTTTGTCACGGGCTTTTTCTATGTGTCAAAGGCTTAATTGCTTGCAGCAGAGCAAGCAGCATGAGCTTCATGTTGTGTCAACGTCTCATGTCCCTCCAGCTGCATGGGGTGACCCAAGTGGGCCCAATGCTGCCTGCACATGGAGTGCCTGGTCTTACAGGAGAGAGAACCCTGAATTTGCAAAATGCATCACTTTCACAGTGAGCAGTAAGTATGCTTGACCTTTGCCTGGGGAGAGAATCACCTCATCTCTCAAGGTTGTTGGCTGCAAACCTAACACTGAGGAATGGTTTTGCTAAAGAGCAGTCAGGGCCTGGCATTCTTGGCAAAACCAAGAGCGTGCAGAGACCCTGAGAGCCTCTGGCTGATGACCTTCCCCAGCACTGACTTTCATGTGAGGGTGATAAAGCCCATTAGGTTTTCAGAAGTCTCTAAACACATAGCTAGGAGGTAGTAGCTCCAGAATGAGAACCCAGGTCTTGTTAACTTGAAATTATGTACTTTTAAAATATCTGCCTTTCAGAATATTTCCTATATTTTTTACTAATTCCAAAAAAAAAACAAAGGGAGATAAAACTCCTGATCTATGAATAAGGAAGATTTTACTATTTAGAGTAATGACCACGGAAATGGTAACATGTTTAAATCATTTTGACTCTACTGATTCTGTTATTTTGAGCATCATAATGCTTCTTTTGCATTATTTCATTCCCCATAGATTCTATTTTAAGCTCAAAATTTAAGAAGTATAAGTTTACTTACTGAAACCTTGAATCTCCTGAACTCTGAACAGACCTCATAATACACATAAAGAACAAATATAAAATAAAAATGTGTAGGCTACAATTCCACAAACTGACATACGCTCAACTTTTTCCTCTTTAATTTTATAAAAATAGTAATAATATGTTTTTGGCAATTCGATGACCAATACTCACACCAGAACAATCCAAATAAGGGCTCTTCAAATTTTATTTTCCTATATTATACAATAAGCTATTTGGGAGCCCTCCAACATCTGAACTTCAAAATGCAGAATAAGGATTTCCTATAACAAGAGAAAATAAATTTTAATGGTACTAAAGCAGAGAAGAGAAGAACATGGCCAATACCCTCCACTCAAATCATCCTCCTCGTATCTTTCTTCAGTGACAAAGACCTGAAGGAAACACTACAAATGCAAAAAAAAACAATATAACTTGCAGAGACTTAACATCTTTTTCTTCACATTTTAGTTCAGAACATAACAGAGAATGATTTTAAAGATAAACAAGGCAGAGATTATTAAAAATTTAGATATGTCTTTTTATTGCACATCCTGTGAAGCAGTATTAATTATCTCACTAGCTAGTTGAAAACAGCATATGCTCCCTAGCAGCTTAGCAAACATCCTGAGGGTGACAGGGCACTCTGCAACACTCTGGGCAATTCTGTATAAGAATATGGGGGGGGGGCATTATAATTTTGAATTCTCAATGATTTGAAGCATTAGACTCTGAATGTGGAAACGTTTTAGGAATACCAGTTTATTTCACTTATATTTTCCTTTTTCTGTGCACACAAGAGATCCCCTCTCAAAAAAAGTCTAAGGAAGCCTGAAATCTGTAATTTCAGTAAGTACAAAGTCCAAATTCTAACAAATAAAAAACCATTGTAATATGATTTTTTTTTTTTGAGACATCATCTTGCTCTTCACCCAGGCTTAACTGCAATGGTACAATCATATTTCACTATAACCACAAACTCCTGGACTCAAGCCATTCTCCCATATCCAACCTCCTAAGGAGCTGGAGACACAGGTGCATGTCACTATACTTAGCTAATTTTTTTTTTTTTTTGTACAGATGAAGTCTTTATACATTGACCAGCCCAACCACAACCCCCTGTCTCAAGCAATTCTCCCACCTTGGCCTCCCAAAATACTAGATTACAGGTATGAGACACTCCACTCAGACTGTGATATAATTTATTTGGCATTTTGGTTTCTTTCTTAATAGCACATAAAATTAGGATACATAGTACAATTTATGGTATTTTAATTTTGATGAAAAGTAGTCATAAGAGATCTGCCTCCCAGAATCATGCTAAGGGTAAGATTGATGACGTGAAACCTAGTACGTGTGCACGTAGTGATAAAACAGTCTTAGTTATTATTAGTGATTTTTCTATGTAAATCAATATAAATTTGAAGGACTACTTAGCAAAATTATGCTTTCTCGTAATTTTGTAATTTACAATTTTGAGATTCAATTAATTTGTCTTTTGTTGTATTTTTGTGTCCACAAGTTCCTTGATACTCCTCCATTCAAAAACTAGAGTTAAATTCATATCCCCATGAATGTTGGCTCTACTTGGTGACGGGATTCTATAAATGCAGTGTGGCGAGGACCAGCTGGCGATGCCTAACACTAAATCATAACAGGCAGTGCAGCATCCTCCTTGCTCTCTCTTCCCTGATCACTTGCTCTGGGAAGCTGCTGCCTGTCTTAAGAACGTTCTAGCAGTCCTATGGGGAGGTCCATGTGTGAGGAACCAATGCCCTTTGCCAACAGCCATGCAAGTGGGCCATAACGGAAGCCAAGCTTCCAGTCTCAGTGAGCCCCAGACACGTGCAGACCTGGCCAAGGACTTGACGGTGACCTTATGAAAGAAGCTAAGTCAGATCACACATATAAGCCCCTCCCAGATTCTGGATTCTCAGGAACAGCATGAAGTAATTTTTTTTTTAACTTATGTTTGGAGTAATTTGTTTCACAACAATAATTTCTTAGATTTATTGTTATTCCCTTTATATCAAAACAAGGAGAGGAAAATTAACTGGCCTCATGAAGATGAATGGCATTTATGTTTCAAAGTGGCTGACCAATCTTTGCAGAGATGCATTATATCTATGAAAAAAATGGGTGTTACTACTGAATCCTCCACCCAAAAAAACATATTATACATCATGTGAGTATTACTTGTCCATTTTGAATGGGAGCCTAAATGCCCATGTTTCCTTCTGGCAAAAACATCAGAAAATGCCCTCTCTTCTTAGCTGATATTCTGGACAACATTTACCATAGGATCTGCATTTTATAAAGGAATAAAATCCATCAATCCTCTCAAAAAATCTCAAACTGGCTGCCAGACATTCATTTAGCTCCTTTCTTGATTTCATAATCTCAGTTTTCCCCCTTTGAAATAAATCCTGGCAACCAGGCAGAAAGCCAAACTGACCCTCTAATCTGTCTTCTCGCCTCTCCAGCCAAGCCCTGCAGGAGGCTCCCCTGGGTGGTCAATTTGTCTCTCTCATCTCACACTCCCAACATAATTAAACCAAAAAGCCCCCACAATGGTAGCATCAGATGACAACAATAAAACCAGTGATAACCAAAGCACCCCTGCCACTACTGCAAACTATCACAGCTCAATCTGAGAAAACAGAAACAGAAACAAAACAACAATAACAAAAAACTCCTCCATCCATAAGTTTTGAGCAGAGAAGACACACCACACCATATCATCTCCAGCACCTTTGTCAGGGGGATGTATCACTCACCTCTGGCCCCTTTGGTCAGCTCTTTATCCAAAATCTACTGTCCTTGAAACCAAAACATCCAAGTGGAAAAAATGCACAATGCTGGTTTTTTAGAATATGGATAAGAATTTGAGATCTTAATACATTGTAAAGTGTGGCCCAGTGAGGTCAAGTCACTTAGCTACTATCACAAGCTGCTCAGTCATGATTTATCCAGAGGTAGCAATGGGGTCTAGGATCAAAAAGGGGTAAAAAAAAAATAAAAAAGAGCTTAGGTTCAGCGCCTATAGTTCAACAGCTAGGGCGCCAGCCACATACACAGGAACTGGCGGGTTCAAACCCAGACCAGGCCTGCCAAACAACGACAACTACAACCAAAAATAGCCAGGCATTGTGGCAGGCATCTATAGTCCCAGCTACTTGGGAGGCTGAGGCAAGAGAATCACTTAAGCCCAAGAGTTTGAGGTTGCTGTGAGCTATGATGCCACAGCACTCTACTGAGGGTGACATAGTGAGACTGTCTCAAAAAGAAGATAAAAAAAGCATAAACTGTTTCATTAACAAGACATACATTAAGAAATAAAAAGACTTGAAACAAATATTTCCAAAATTCTTACATTTGAACGTTTTAATTTCTTTATAGTATTCTTTATACTTCTCCATATAATTTAAATATTTTTTGATTAAAACAAACGTTAAGTTGGATACCATAAAAGAGAGTTCACACCTACCTCAGGCTCTCACTGCCCCTCCTCAAAGGCAAGCTCTAATTTTTTTATATATATTCTTTCAAAAATTTTCTTTGCCTATATAAATTTCCTTGAAAACAGGCAGTCATCATACCTATAGTTCTTCATTTTGCCTTTTTTATTTAAATAGAACATCTTGCACACTTTTCCATTTCTGCTGACTTTTTTAACCTCCTTACCTATGAAGATCAGCCGATATTTGTTTAGCGACTTCAAAATATTCCATTGAATGAGTGTGTCTCAGTATTTTATCCAAAGCTCTGCTACTCAGACTGTGGTCTGTGAACTAGCAACAAAGGATCACTTGAGAGTTGGTTAGCAATGTCAACTTTCTAATTGAAAGTAAAATTCTTCTATGTAATAGGGCTAGAAAACTGTCACCGTACATAAGGAACTCAGGTGTAATGAGCGTATTGCATTGCACACAGGAAAAGTGAGTGGAGATGATTAAGAGATAATTACAAAAATTTCTTCACCCTTGTCATTCACGGAGTCTATTTGTTGGTTTGACAGTTTTAGAAAAGTAATGAAGAGCAGTACAGCTTCAGGAGGCTTTGGAGTGTTACCATAGAAACAAAACAAACCAATAAAAATAGGCTTGAAAAGCATATTTATAATAATGAAGCAGACCCCCACAGTGGCTCACGCCTGTAGTCCCAGCTACTCAGGAGGCTGAAGGGGGAGGATCACTCGGGCCCAGGAGGTTCAGACTGCAGTGAGCTATGAGCACCCGACTGCACTCCAGCCTGGTGACAGAGGGAGTCTGTCTCAAAATAAAAAGTCAAACGAACAAACAAAAACCGAAATAATGACGCAAACGGTTCTGTCTGTGGCTAAAACCAAGGAAGGAGATGAGAATCTAGAACCGTGGAACGGTTGTTCGTCCCCCACTACCATCCACTATGTAATGCTCATGCCGAGTTTTCTAGGTTGGAAAAAACACTTTCCATACAAATATGTTTACTTTGCTACTACTTTATTTGTAAGTTACTACGTTCCAGGTCTAGGAGTGAGGCTGCATTAGGACTGGAAGAACCCCAAGGAAGGGAATGCAGGCATCACTGTCCAGCCTGATGCAAACCAAGTCCACCTTCAGCTGCCCTTCACTGTTCCTGTCCTCAGGGCACCCCCCTTGGCACTCTGCTCTTTTCGTATCCTTGGTGTTCTCCCCCCGCCCATCTCATCTATTACCTCTATAGCTTCTGCTATCACCCGTGGGCCACACGCTGATTTTGTGAGGACTTTTCTTTGTTCATCTGTGCTATCTGGTATCACAAAAAGTACGCACGGACCCTTTTTTTTTTTTACTAAGCAGCTTTCGTTGGTGTGTGTGTATCTAATGGATGGCCCAGGACAACTCTTATTCTTCTAATGGGCAGCAGAGAAAAAAAGGTTGGGTACTCCTGCAACCTTGACTTCCAATTTACTACCAAAAACCTATCCCTGGCTAAGCCATAGCTTATTCTAACACAGTGGTTCTCAATTTTAGCAAGGGGCCTCAGAATTACCTGGAGTGCTCATTAAAACTCAGGTTGCTGGGCTTATTCCCACAGTTTACAATGCAGTAGGTCTAGCATAAGACCTGAGAATCTGTTTCTAAAATGTTCCTACACAATGCTGATGCTGCTGGTTCAGGATGCACATTTGGGGAATCACCACTGTAATTAAAACACATAATTTAAAATCACTACTGTAATTAAAACACATAATTTCCAAATTCTTCGTCAACCCTCATCCCTGTTGCTCATCTAAGTCATTGCTAGAAACTTCTTCACTCTTGAATGTGGAACTCCCCTTCCCTTCCTACCTCACATTCATATGTAGTATAGGCACAAACTTAGTTCCTGTGGTTAAAAAAGGTAAGTGACTCACTACTCAATACACAGACTCCTTACTATAGCCTAACTGCAAAGCTCAACAAGTAAGGGTGGGGATATTCCAAGAGAAATCAAAGAAATGGAAATTACTTTTCATGGTATATGATCACCACTTTCAGTCTAAAACAGATTGGAGAAAAAAAAATTTTTTAAACCCACCTATCTCATAGGAAAAGCTGCATTTTTACTGAGTTTTATCATCATTTTCAATTTATCAACCTTTTGGATTTATGACTGAGACCTCTATAAAATGAATTTTAAAATTAGCTTGAGACTCAAGAACTAGAGGAAACACAATTCATAACTTTGCTAATTGTCCCTCCTTTCTCTAAACTTTAATAAAAAGGGAAAATTTAACAGCATGAGGATGATTGAAATGCAAATTATATAGGTATATTTACATCTATGCAGTGCTGACAATATTTTCAGATGTGGTGGCATAAAACATAAAAGACAAAAATTCCTTCAATAGCCCACAACGTCACAGAAAAATACTGATATATAGTAATAAAGGGAAAAAATAAACTATGAGTACAAGTAATCAGTAACACTAGATCACTATATTTTAAATTATCTACTATTCATATGTTAACTAAGCCGTTTATCAATTTATTCTAAATACCAGTGGTGTCCAAGACTGTGCTGAATTTTAATCGTTTTAACTAAGCAGTTTTTTCTCTCAAAGGATTTCACTGAGTCACTTGTAAATGGCCCATAAAATTATATACATCTTATGTGTTAGCACAATGCCACGTACTTAATCACGCAAAACGCTGTCCAGCACAGTAAAAAAAAGCTAGAAAAGAAATAAATTACATGAGGCCCATTATATTCACTTCATAAATTGAAATTCTATGTTAACATAAATGGGAGACAATGACAACCTTTGCTGATTAGGCATGGAATATTAAAATAGGAACAAACTCTTTCATTCTTATGAGCTCCACAGAGTGATATCTAGTCAAGTGACTTCTATTCTCGCTATTCTTATATTATTTTTTAGAAAGTGATTCCTTTCATCTAAGTCAGTGGTTCTTAACCTGTGGGTCGCGACCCCTTTGTAATAATGAAAATGCATCTTGGCAGTGGGAAGGTTGAGAAACACTAGTTATCAAATTAGTGGCCATAGAGTTGTTTACAATATTTTTTATTATACTTTAATGTCAATAGGATTAGTAGTAATTGGCCATTGGCCTTTTTTATTTCTGAGATTATAATTTTGTCTTCTCTTTTTGGTTTTTGTTTCATTGTTTTGTTTCAGTTAGCCTCACTAGAGATTTATTGTTATTTTTAAAGGCCAAAATATTATAACATTTTTAATAGGTTGCTAATTCTGTGTAGATGTTTTAACTTAAAAAGTCTCCTTTTCAAAATGAAATATGAACTTTTAAAGAATTTAAATTTCCTGCATTCTCATTAATAAAAATTATGGATGGAGAAAAGACAAAATTAACATATAAATTTGCTTTTTTGTGTTCCATAAGGCTATTATGTCCCTCAGTATTGCTTTTCACGAGGAGAGCACATGCGTATGAAAATCTCTCACATGCACATCCAAAATAGGAGATTTATCAAAGGTCTGCAACAACTATGCATTACTTGAGGGTTTGTTATCATTTAAATATCCTTTCAAATAAGACCCAATAGCAATTCCAAAAATAGAAAGTGTCTATTTGAACATCAGCTTGCAGTGGAACGTGAATAGCATGAGTGCACGCCTGAGTAAAGGGCAGACCCGGGAAAAACGCTAAAACTTTCCAAAAGTTTTGCCAGGGCTGATTAAATACAAATATGCAAATACAAAATGCCTCCTGGAATTAATTTCCCCAAATCTTTTATGCACATGTTTCTATCATTCATGCCGTATCAGTTAGTTTGTGCTGCTTTTGGTATCCAGAGAAAGAAAATTGACCAAAGATGGCTGGAATTACAAGCACCTTTATTTACATGATAAGAAATCCGGAGCTGCTTGGTTCTGAAGGCGATTCGGGGCTTGAGGAAACACTGGCTCTTTCTATCTTTCCACTCTCCTGTCTTTAATCTATGTTGTGATGGCATGATGGCTGCTAAAAATACAGAGACAATGTCCTCAACTCATAGTATCCCATACAGAAGGACAAGTGAAGGGCAAAGGGGCCTTTCCTTGCACAGCTTATGCATTTTAAGGGGTGGAAAATCTTTATCAAAAGCACTTAAGCAGATTACTGGCCAAAACAGGGTCCCATGCCCTCCCCTCAAAGAGACGTGGAATTGCCACATTGCCACTCACCCAAAAGGAAGTTCTCTTTACAAGGAGGACATGGGTAATGCTGGTGGGTGGGTAACCAATGCCACATTCTCTCTTGTTGAAAGCAAAATTTAAAAAGTAGAGTTTCATCATAAAGCCCTCTGCTAAATACATAACCATATGTAATTGATCTCTAAATAACCCTACATCTAATAAAACCCATGGTTTGCTTAAATGATGAATGTTCATGTTCATTAAATGTATGCATAAGAGTAGATGGTGCAGGAGTCCTCGTTTATACAAAACGACTAGCAGAGAAAGCCAATCGTCCAATAAATGTCCTGAGTTCTAAAGCAGCAAAAAACTAATAAGGTGAGACTCAAAAATGAATTCTGTTTTGCAGACAAGCCCTAAAGTAAACATCTACATCAGTCAAGCTTTACCTTCGAAAAGACCAGCCTTGGTTCAAAAAACCCTTTCAACAAGATAATCAGACAAAGAACAAAGAACTAATATTTTGCACACACAGTAAGGCTGTTTACTAGGTTTGACTCGTTGCATGTGGTGCCCTTTTACACTTCACCATAAATCATCGAAATATTATATCTTTTTATAAAGGAGAAAACTAAGGCTCAGAAGCACTAAGAAACTTAAAATCACTAATAACAAAGTAAAGATTCCAACCTAGGTTTCCGCTTGAGACAGGGCGGGCACGCAGCTTGGTCCGCACCAGCCCCCGGGAGGCCCTGCTGCGCCGTCTGCATCTTCCCCAGGCGGTTGGTGCAGCAGCCGAGGGAGGCAGAGCTGGAGAACCAAGTGCTACAGAGAGCGTGAGCCCTGCGGAAGCCCGCGGGTCCCTAGTTAGTTGAGGGAGACCACAGCCCAGCCTGCGATGCTGCTGGTCGGTGCCAACCCCAGGACCACTCTCAGCCCTAGAGAGCCCTCCTCTGGCTGCACTACCCGCACGTGAGACTTTCACAGTTCCAAGGGGCATACCGGGTTCCCCCATTTAGGCAGACCCATCATTTCCTTGGCCTGGTCAATTTTATGTATGTTTCCTAGGCCTGGGCAATTTCATGAAGCCCCAGCAGAAGGGATTGTATCCATTTGTTACCAAGTCTTGGCCAGACTTAATTATAAATGACCCACGAGGCTATATACACCCCTAGACCAGGCAGAGGGGAGTTTTTTTCCACTTGAGTTTTCCCTCTGCCAGAAGTTCTGGTGCTTTCTCTGTATTCTTTTGGGTAAGGGGCGGTGCCTGTGGCTCAAGGAGTAGGGTGCCAGCCCCATATACCAGAGGTGGTGGGTTCAAACCCAGCCCCAGCCGAAAATTGCAAAAAAAAAAGAAGAAGAAGAAGAAAGGAGCTCGTGTTCTTTTAGGTAAAATAAATTCTGTCTTACCACTGATCCATGAATTCATTCCTCAAATCCCCAAGACCCAAGGACCTACTGAAGAAGAAACTCCGTTATCATGTGTACCACCCTCCCCTCAGACCGTAAAGGTAACAGTCTCTAGAGCGGAGTGGCCTCATGTTTTGTGAAGTAGTAATACATCTTTGGGGAGTTTTGACAAATCAACTCAAAATTAATCAGAAAGGTTTTATTCTTGATTCCTCTCAAATACTAAGCAAGATTCTGAAATCCAAAGACATGTCTAAAACAATTGCTAAAGTGTAATTTGACACAGGCCTGCTTTAAATGTTGGAGATGTAAAAGATATACAACTATTATGTATCCAAAATAAACTTTGCTTAAAAAGTTAGAGCTACATCTGAAAGCATATTTTAATTTCTTTCATTTTTATTGAACGTCACCAATTTTGAGCCATGTTCCATCATGCTGTTGTAGTATGCTAAAAACAGTTCTATGTAAAGCTTTCTGTGCTTCTGTTCTCAGACGGAGGGTTGGTTCTACTGTTAGATGAGATCATACTAGCTGTTAGCTTTGTAACTGTTGAAGCTGGTTGATGGAAAATAGTGAAGTTATCATATTATTTATTTGTGCTACTATAACAGAATACCACAGAATGGGCAATTTATGAAGAACAGAAATGTATTTCTCACCGTTCCAGGGCCAGAAGTCCCAGATGAGGGCAGCGGCATCTGGTGTCTGGTGAGGGCTGCTCGCTGCTTCCAAGATGGTGTCTTACTGAAGCATTCTCCAGAGGGAACATGGGCTGAGTTTTCACCTGGCAGAGAGTGGGTGAATGAGAGGGATGAACTTTTTCTATTACACCATTTTATAAGGGCACCTCCCTCTGCTCGTAAAGAAGGAACTCTCATGCCCTAATCACCTCGTAAAGGCCCCACCTCTTACAACTACCTGTCTTTGTTTGTATTGCTGTAATATAAAAGAATATCTGAGGCTGGGTAATTTATATATATTAAAAAAAAAAGAGAGAGAGGGGTTTTTTGGCTCACAGTTCTACAAACTGTACAAAATCTATGGCATTAACCTCTGTTTCTCATGAGGGCTTCAGGGAGCTTCCTATCAAGGCAGAAGGGAAAGGCGAGCCACCATGTCACAGGGTGAGAGAGAGGAGGAGCGCTGAGCTCTTCCCTGGATGCTGAATTGCTTCCAGCCATTGGTGAGCCTTCTGCCTCCATGACCAAATACCTTCCACCACGCCCCTCCTTTTGCAACGGGGCTCAAATTTCAACATGCTATTTAGAGGGGGAAAAAATATCAAAACTATATTACTCTCACACTGGCAACACCTGAGTTCTTTTTTTTTTTTTTTTTAGATAGTTTCACTTAGTCACCCTCAGTAGAGTGCCCTGGCATCATCACTGACAGCAACCTCAAACGATTCTCTTGCTTCAGCCTCCTGAGTAGCAGGGACTACAGGCATCTCCCATAATTCTCAGCTGTTTTTTAGAGTCAGGGTCTCCTTCTTGGTCAGGTTGGTCTTGAACTTATGAGCTCAAGCAATCCACCTGTCTTGGCTTCCCTGAGTACTAGGATTACAGGCATGAGCCACAGTGCCCAGCAACACCTGAGTTCTTGAGGAGACATTCAAACCATAGCACCAGGTATACATATACATATATACATATGTATTTTATATACATATACACACATACATGTATCTACATATATATTTTTTAAATGTTTTAATAAAAATTTTCTTTAAAATTTAGTGTTCAGTGGTCTCACCTACCTAATTGTTTCTCACAGTAATTTCATGAAAGGCAAGACAATGCTTTAGAAGTTATTTTCTTACCCAATCAATAAATGCCCCCAAACGTTTCCCTCCCAAATTCATACAGTGTAACCACAAAATGATGAAATAGTTTATGGCTGTCATTTGTGAGAATCTATTTCTTTACCAAAGCATCTTTATCAAAGAGTCTTTCTCACTTCATGAAGAAAAATCCATTTATAAATATTGGGGAAAATCTTTTTATTAAAACAATCTGATTTCATATTTTATTTCATTAATGAAAATTTTCTCAGCTTTTAATAAGTCTGTGAAATATTGTGCCCCTGTGTAAAAAAGTAAAATGGCTAGAAGCTGGAAGTGATCAGTAAAGATTTTCTGAATGACTAATGAATGATTTCTAACTGTGTCTGGGGAAAAACAGGAGAAATTTCTACCACTGTTTGACACATGTGATTGATCTATACAAGATTGAAAGGATGTAATTTAAAAGAAAAGCACATAACTCTTCTAATTCACACTTTTTCCCCTAATGATTCAGTGGTAAATGTTTAAAGAGCTCTCAAAAAAAAAGCATAGATCTTATATACATAGTTTATTTCAAGTTCTATTGCTAGAAAGAATGTAGTGCACCATTTGCAAATAATAATAATTTGTATGATTTTTAAAATAAATTTTATATAACCATTTGAGTCTGAAAGAATGTTTTTACTGATTTTTGACAAAATCTTTATTCCATATCTGGTCTAATTTACAAGTCAGCCATGATTTCACAAAATCAGAGTACAAAGCAACTATTTGTAATAATAGTAGCTATTATTATAACCACCAAAATCTATATTGATTACTACTCATTTCAGGTAAAAGCCGCTCCTGTTACTGATGAATGAATATACATATGACATGTATATTAATAGTTTTTTTTATTCTTGTTAAAAAGTTAGAAGAAAGTGAAGCAACAAAAACATCTGCTGGAACTTCATTTCATAATTGGCATAATCAACTTCTTTACTGAACTGAAATTTTTAAAAGCCAGAAAAATGTTTTCTCAATGACTGGTCACAAAATAATGGACACAAACATAAGCCAGTTTTAAGTTTAACCCGTATATATAGTAACACTTTTCCATCACATTCTTAAGTCTACGTAATCAAGGAAATAATAAATCGAGTCCTGATTTATAGTCTTTGCCAATTTCCACGGTGTAAATATCCCTGCAATGGCTGAGTTTAAACTACCAACATGGCATCAAGAAAAACAGAACTGGGAAAAGATACACAGCAGCACATGTAGTGTGTTCACCATATAGATAAAATAGATATAACTGACTTCAAAAGTGCACATACTAAAAGGATATAATAGAATAATTAGGAATTGATGCATTTTAAGAAATGTTACCCTTTTCATTATAAACTATTTAATTGTAAGCTTATTGATTTTTAATAACGGCTATGTTCCACAACTGGCTCACAAAACTCCAAAAAACTGAACAACCACATCTTTTCTTTCTTTTTTTGGGAGACAGAGTCTTACTTTTTGATCCTCAGGAGAGTACTCTGGCATCATAGCTCACAGTAACCTCAAAGTCTTGGACTCAAGTGATCCTCTTGCCTCAGTTTTTCATTTTTAGTAGAGACAGGAGTCTCACTCTTGCTCAGGCTGGTCTCGAACGCCTGAGCTCAAGCAATTTGCCTGCCTGGGCCTCCCAGAGTGCTAGGATTACAGACGTGAGCCACCACACCCAGCCACGAACAACCACCTCTTGTGAGCCAGTACAGGTCAGCTCATGCACCACTACTGTTCCCTCATGTGAACTAATACACGAAATATATGTAGTGTGTACGTGTGTGTCTGTCTTTCTATCTGTGTGTGATATAAAACTACTTTCTTGCTACCCTGGTTTTGTTCTTTTTTCTGAAAATATGCAAATTATTGTTTTGGATTTTTTTTTTATATGTAGTGGTTCCCTGCACTTAAATGAGCTCCATTAACCCTTTTGAAATCTATGTCAAACTTCAAGACCTCCCATTTCCAATACCACCACTGTCCTGAGGCTTTCTTGATCTACTCACAATGCTTTCTTCCTTCCTCTGTGCTACCAAAACACATTATGTACCACATTATATATCCTCTACCTAAAACTTTCTTAATTTTACCTCATGTTAGAGTTAGGCCTTATAAGAGCAAGTATTGCAGCCTTTTGACCTATTCTTTGACCAATTTCCATGGTGTAAATATTCCTACCATGCCTGATTTTAAACTACCAACATGACATCCCTGAAAACAGAACTGGGATTGATTATCAGTTGATAATCAAACAGTTGATTATAAAGATGAAACAATTCAGCAAGTAGAGGACAGGTACTCTGGATTGATTAGTTTTATTAGATTGTAAAATGCAAAATGGGAGTGGCAGTCTATAAGGAATAGGTTCTTGGGGGTAACTATGGTAAGTAAAGTTAGATATAATATGTCTGAAATTCTTGTTTAAAAAAATCTAGAAGATATCCAACAGAGTTTTAAAAAATCTCAGACTAAAGTGTCTTCAAAGCATATACCCAACATGTGATGGGATCTAATCTTTCTACACACTTGTTGAAAACATAGTATACAACAAACATCAATGAGATAACGTCCATGAGGACAAAGCTATACACAGTATATCAGAAACCAAATATTTTCTCCAGCATCTTGGTGAGTGGGTGCTCTCAAACACATGAGTGAATACCCCCAAAGCTTCATAATTTGAATTATAAATTTTATAATTTGAAAGGGGATTGTATTTTTTTTAAGACACTGCCATATGACAACATGTACACTGAACCTCAGTACAAACATGACCCAAGTTGTTTTTATTTGTCTGTTTAACCAGAGGAAACTGGGCAGTGTCTACAGCTAAAATCACATTTTCCATAGGGTCATGAAGCAGCTTAGGCCATGGCGGAAGTTCTTTCAATATTAGAAGTTAGGAAGCTTTAATCTTAGTGTCAGTTCAACAATGTACTGATTGGACAAGGTCTCTTAGCGAAAGTCTCTTAGTATTTCTAAAACTTGGTGTTTATATCTGTAAACTGAAATGACTGAAAGAAATGGCCTCCAAGGACAACTCTTTAACCTCAGTCCTCTACAATTTAAGGACACATCCATGTGTAGCTGAGTGATACAAAGGCTTGTATCTCCACAGTGTCCTATAAAGTTAATTATTACATCACATTACCAAATGGTAAGAGTGATTTTTTTCCCACTCTCCAATTCTAGATTTTTCCACCTGGGAATCATCTGGAACTTTAAAACAATGTGGAAAAAAATAAATAAATAAATAGTATATCACACAGTTTATGGCTGCACTGTGGTAGAAAAATTTTATAGCTCTATTTTAAACTCATAGTTCTATTGAAATAGTGAATTGTCCTAGAAATGATTCTAGCTTTCTAATTTAAAACAGTTTGTGCTATAAACAAAGGTTTTTGGTAACTATAGGCTCTCTGCATCAGAGTGCTGGCTGCTATGGAGACCAAAGGACACAAATATCAAGTAAATTCTAAATTGGCAACTGGTAATGTCTGCTGGGGAGAATACTTTTCTATTCTCTATTAAAATAAGGATTTTATAAGTTCAGCAGTGAAGAAAGGACAACATGTTCATAAAGCTGATGCAAATACATTCCTCTGGGAGTCACAGAGTATGAACTGGAGCTGAAGTCTATTGCTCCAGTCATCTGTAATAGCCGAGCAAAGTGAAAAGGCGGCTATTGCAGGAGGAAGGTCACATCATGGGGAAAAGCAGGTGGAGTCCTTTGATGCTGCACTGACCTTGCCACAGAAATAATTGGTCCTGTGGAACCTGGAAGAACTAAGGAGGTAAAAACTCAATTCAAAAGACAGTTGAGGGATCCTACTATGTTCTAGGTGCCTCACAATCCAGGTCTTCTTTCTAGTCCTCCTATATTAGTTCCCCAGCTTCTGTTTAGCCCAAAGGGAAATAAAGTTCTGGATTTTCCTTTTTTTGAGACAGATTCTCACTTTGTAGCCCTCAGTAGAGTGCTGTGGTATCACAGCTCACAGCAATCTCAAACTCTTGGGCTTCAGTGATCCTCTTGCCTTAGCCTCTCAAGTTGCTGGGACTACAGGCACCCGCCACAATGCCCAGCTATTTTTAGAGATGAGGTCTCACTCACTCTGGCTCAGGTGGCTCTCCTCTGTGCTACCAAAGCACATTATGTAGCACATTATATATCCTCTACCTAAAACTTTCTTAATTTTACCTCATGTTAGAGTTAGGCCTTATAAGAGCAGGTATTGCAGCCTTTTGATTTCCCTACTTAGCGGGTATTACAGCCTACCACCTTTTCAACTCTCAGATTGCCTGTGAGCTCAGGCAATCCACTCACCTGGGCCTCCCAGAGTGCTAGGATTATAGGTGTGAGCCACTGTGCCCAGCCCTGAACTTTCTCTCTTCAGATATCTTGATAGAACCAATGGTTTCAACATTTAAAGTCATTACCAGCTTTCCTATCTCAGTTCAAGACAGAGGAAGGAAGCAAAAGAAGTGACATATAATATTTGTATTTAGACTTTCTTTAAATTATTGGCTTTTAACAGAACCTTCATCTCAATTAGTTGACTGTTGTCACCTAGCATCCCTTAAATATCTGGCAGTAGCCACATAGTCGTGAATACACATCCCTCTAATACCTACAACTTACAACATACTCTCTTAGCTTCTTTGTGGATAAAAGATTAGATAAACATAGATTCTCTGCCACACTGAGCGCTATGGCAGTAGAGGTGCAAACACATCAATAAATATAATACAAAATGATAAGCTATAATGAAGATGAATGAAAAGTATGTGAGATTAGTGGTGGAAGAGAGAAATTCTAGGGAAGCAGAGGGGGAAATACATAATGAAAAAATTGGAGTTAAGTTGATTATAAAGACAAAACAATTCAGGAAGTAGAGGACACGTACTGTGGACTGATTAGTTTTACCAGATGATAAGATGTAAAATGACAGTATAAGGTGTAGGTTCTTGGGGGTAATCATAGTAAGTAAAGTTAGATATGATTATGTCTGAAATCCTTGTTAAAAAATTCTGGAAGCTATCCAACAGAGTTTAAAAAAAAATCTCAGACTAAAATTATGGTTAGTGCTGAATATGGTTTTGAAGGTAAGTTATATGGAAATAAGAAAAAAAAATGAGATTGCCAAGAAAAAGGGCCTCGAGTGAGTGAAGCAAAAACAGAAACAAGGACTCAATGATTGAGGACTGTGTAGAATTTTTATGCATATGTGTACATGTTTTACAAGATTCAAATCATGAACCTAAAACAACCATAACAAACTTGTTTATAGAGTGCGGTCACGGTGACGAGTACATGAAATAAATTGTCTTATTTTTACCATTACAACAACCTTATGAAGATATCTTTACTTCCATATTATGTATGAGGAAACTAATTTCCTTCTGTCATATAACTGAAAAATTCCATGACTGTACAGAATCTATAGCTAGATGAGATAGTTACTTAGATAGTAAGTCTAAGTCACTGTACTGTTCTGCTTCCCAAGTGCTACCCAGCCCTAAAAGTTGCTGATCACCTAAAGAATTAAACTAACGAGGGTTGTCAGATTTAGCAAATAAAAATACAGAATGTCCAGTTAACATCTGAGCTTGAAATAAACCACAAATAAATTTTTAGAATGTTTGTCACATATATTTGGAAAATAATTATACTAAAAATTATCTGTAATTTATAAGAAATTAAAATTGAACTTGGTATCTTTTAACTGGCAAATCTAGGACAAATTAAAGTGTGGGAAATTATATCTGTTCTCTTAAAAAAACATATTTTTCTTAGCCCTTAGTAACTAAGTAGGGAAGCAATAAATGAGTTAAGGACAAAGAAAAGTGAATGAATAAGTATTAATGGTACTACATTATAAAAAAAACTATCAAATGAAAAATCTTAATTTAGCCATTTTAATAGGAATTTTGTAATTATTTGATACCTTTTGGATGTTATTATTTTTAAGAACATGGAGTAAAGCATCCACAGAAGTGCCTCAAACACAAGTGAAAATATTAACACATCCATTTTAACTTAGATTTTAAAAAGAAACTTTGTGGCAGCACCCATAGCTCAGTGGGTAGGGCACCGACTACATACACCAAGGCTGCGGGTTTGAACCCAGCCCGGGCCTACTAAAACAACAATGACAACTGCAACAACAAAAAAAAAATAGCTGAGTATTGTGGCGGGTGCCTGTAGTCCCAGCTATTTGGGAGGCTGAAGCAAGAGAATTGCTTAAGCCCAAGAGGTTGAGGTTGCTGTGAGCTGTGACACCACAGCGCTCTACCCAGAATGACAGCTTAAGACTCTGTCTCAAAAAAATAAATAGAAACTTTGCCACAACCCAAACTACCTGTATGTACAGAGCTAAGTTAAAATATTCTTCTGATTTAATAGACTTAAAAAATTAATGCAAATGTGATGTCTGTTTTTCTGATTGTATACTTCTGTAGGTATGTGATACATTCAAAAACCAAATCAAGAACAGAATAATGTAGATATATGAAGGAAGGGAGGAATTAAGCTTACAGGATTATTCAATAATCACTCAAACTAAAAATTATTCAAAGTAATTTTGGAAATTTAAATTATTTTTGAGTTATTGCTTACACTATTTTCAGATGATGGAATAAACCATTTCAAAACTCTCTGTCTGTTGTTCTCTGTGATTCTGGGATCATATCCAAGAAACCATTGCCTAGTTCAATGTCTAGAAGCTTTTGCACTGTGTTTTCTTCTAAGCGTCTGATTGTTTCAGGTTTTATGTTTAAGTCTTCGATCTATTTTGAGTTGTTTTTTAGGTATGGTGTGAAACAAATGTCCAATTTTATTCTTTTGCGTGTGAATATCCAATTTTCTCAACACTAGTTATTCAAGAGACTATATTTTCCCCACTGTGTATTCCTGGCGCCTTTGCTGAGTATCACTTGACCATTTCTGGGCTCTCTTCCAGTGGTTCTCAACCTTCCTAAAGCCGTGGCCCTTTAATACAGTTCCTGTGGGTAACGACCCACAGGTTGAGAACCACTGTTCTATTCCCTAGGTCTATATGTCTGTTTTAGCCAGAACCATACTGGTTTTGAAATCAGAGAGTGTGATATTTTCCAGCTTTGTTATTCTTGCTCAAAACTGTCTTGGTTATTTGGGGTTGTGATTCCAAATGAATTTTAGGATTGATTTTTCTATTTCTTTAAAAAAAGAAATTGGGATTTTGATACAGAGATTGCATTAAATCAATAGACTGATTTGGGAAACATGGACATTTTAACAGCATTAGTTTTCCAGTTCATGAACATAAGATGTCCTTCCATTTATCTGTGTCTTAAAATTTCTTTCATTGATGCTTTATAATTTTAAGTGTTTAAGTTCTTACATCCTCAGTTGAGTTTCTAAATATTTTATTCTTTTTAATGTTATCATAAATGAAATTAGTTTCTTAATTTCCTTTTGGTATAGGTCATTCTTAGTGTAATACTACTGATTTTGGTATGCTGATTTTTGTTAGTAATAAAGTAGGGAAGCAATAAATGAGTTTATGGATGAATAAAAGTGAATTAATGAATATTAATGGTAATTAAGTAGGAATTTACTAAATTTGCATATTCTAACAGTTTTTTTGTGGAATCTTTAAGATTTTCGACATAAAAGATCATGTTATCTGTAAACAGATAATTTTAGCTCTTTTCTTACTTGCATGCCTTTTATTTCTTTTTCTTGCCAAATTAATTGCTCAGCTACGACTTCCAGTACTAACTTGAATAGCACAGGCAACAGTGGGCATCCTTGTTTTGATCCAGACTCTAAAGTGAAAGCATTCAGCTTTTCACCAGTGAAAATCATGTCAGTCATTGACTTCTCATAAATTGCCTTTATTAGGTTCAACTAAACTATTTCCATTTCTAATTTGTTGAGAGTTTATTATGAAAGGGAATTGAATTTTGTAAAATGTTTTTTTCTCTGCATATCGAGTTGATCATGTGACTTTTATTCTATCTGTCAAATGATTGATTTGTATATTTTTGAACCATCTTTGCATCCCAGGGATAAATCCTACTTAGTGTGCACTTGTTTTAGTACATTTTGTATTTGGTTTGATAGTATTTCATCAGGAATTTTTGCATCTGCGTTCATCAGAGAGAAGTAGCATTAAACTGTATGCGTGATGGTGAATTTTATGTGTCAATTTGGCTGGGCCATGGTGCCTGGATATTATCAGAAGAATAAGATATTATCATGTCTTTATTCTATATGTTTCTATGAGGTTGTTTTTTGATGATAGTAATGTTTAAATCAGTGAACCTGAGTAAAACAGATTGCTCTCTATAATGAGAACAGGACTCTCTGGGTTTTGGAGGTAACATATGTCTCATTTGGGTGTGCTATTCTAGCTCACTAAAGAAGTGATCAAAAAAAATTGCTAGATTTAAGTGGGTCCCAGAACAAAAGAAGTCTGTGTGACAGGTCCAGGCTGCTATACAAGATTCCCTGCCACATCTACTATATCAGTAGATCTAATGATGTTTGAAGGGCCACTAGCAGGTCTGGATGCTATTCAGAGCCTTTGGCTAGCCCTCCATAGGTGAATTACAGTGCAAATCCCTGCCATCTTCTACAGATAGCTACCTTCCTTTTGAGAAATAGCTGTAGGCCTGTCATTGGGCCTTAGTAGAGACTGAACACCTAACTATGGTCACCAAGTTACATACACCTAACTTGCCCATTATAAACTGGGTGTTTTCAGCTCACTAAGCCCTAGAACTGAGTATGTACAATAGCTTTCTGTCATCAAAAGGAGGTCATATGCACAGACTGGGCCTGAGAAGGTGCTGAAGGCACACATATGTTTTTCACAATACGTAGGCACCACCCAAATGTAGATAGCCACAGCATTACACTCCTTTCCCCATACATTCCTGAAAACAGTGGTACAAGAAAATCCTCCCAGTGGGCATAACTTGAAACAGTGCAACTAACTGTTCATTTTTCTTGAAAAGAAAAATGGCCAGATGTGCAAGTATTTACTAATTCATGGGCTGCGGCCAGAGAATTAGAAATCACAAGATTAGAAAATTGGTGACAATGTGGTCTGAAAAAAGGTATGTGGATTATCCTAGGTGGTCAGAAAACATGAACATATCTGTGTCTTACAGGAATGCTCGCCACAGGGTGGTTTCATCAGAGGAGGGTGTTAACAATAAAGTGAATAAGATGACCAGTTCTGTGGATCAACCTCTTTCCACAGCCACCCTGTCTCTGCCTAATGAGCTCATGAACAAAGTGCCCATGATGACAGACCACAGAGGTTATGCATGGGCTTAGCAATGTGGACTTCCACTCACTAAGGCTGACCTGGCCGCAGCCACTGCTAAGTACCTGTCTGCCAGCAGCAGAGACTAACACTGAGCCTTTGACATGGCACTGTTCCCTGGGGTCATCAGCCAGCTACCCAGTGACAGGTTAATCACATTCGGCAGTATTCTTACTGGAATAGACACTTACTTGGATATGGATTTGCCTTTCCTGCATGCAATGTTTCTGCTAAAACTGCCATCCATAGACTTACAGAATGCCTTATCCATCATCATCGTATACCACACAGTATTGCTTCTAATCAAATAACTCAGTTTATAACAAAGAGCAGCAATGGGTCTATGTTCATAATATTTATTGATCATACCATGTTCCCCACCATCCTGAAGCAGCTGGCTTGATAGAATGATGGAATGACCTTTTGAAAACTTAGTTTTCAAAAAGCATCATGTGGCAGTACTTTGCATAACTGGAGTAAGGATCTCCACCAGATCAGATATGCTCTTAATAAACATCCAACATTTGGTACTGTATCTGCCATAGCCAGGACTCATGGGTCTGGAAATCAAAGGGTAGAAATGGGAGTGGCACCACTATTACCCCTAGTGTCCCAAGTAAAACCTCAGCTTCTGCCCTCATAAACTTAAGCTTCGTTAGCCCAGAGGTCTTAGTTCCAAAAGGAGGAATACTTCTACTAGAATAAACAAAAATGATTCCATTGAACTAGAAGTTAAGGTTGTCACTTCACCTCTTTGACTTTCTCATCCCTCTAAATCAACAGACAAAGGGAGTTTTTGTGCTGGATGGGGTGATTAATCCTGACTACCAGGAAAAATTTAGACTGCTACTTCCCAAGAGCAACAAGGAAAAGTATGTCTGGAATACAGTTCTGTGATTAATGTCAATAGAAAATGACAACAACCTAATCAAGGCAAGACTACTAATGGCCTAGACCCTTCATGAAGGAAGATTTGGGTCACCCAATCAGATTAAAATCATGAGTAGCTCAGGCTTAAGACAAAGATGATATGAAATGGGCAGCACAAGAAGTCCTGAACACCAGCTACAAACACATGTCCATGATTGTGACCATAAGGACTGCAATTGCCATGAGTATATCTCTTCTATTTTGTTATGAATATGCTTGTGTGTATAGCAAATGTTTATCTTGTGCCTTCTCTTATTTCGTGTAACAGAAGATGTATTGATTTTATAATAGTATTTAAGTATAATTAACTCTACATCATAGTATTTCAGTGATGGGATTTCAAGAAGAGTAAATATCACCCGAAGACTTTTCATGCTCTTCTGGAGAAAGGGTTAGCTTGGGTTTTGTTATATGCAAGATAGTTGTGACAAAGGGTGAACTTGGGATGGTTAATTTGATGCATCCACTTGGCTGGGCCACATTGTTAACATTATTTAAATGTTATCCTAGGTGTTTCTTTGAGAGGGTTTTTGAAAGATATGAACATTTAAATTAATGGGATTTGAGTAAAGCAGACTTTCCTCTATAATGTAGGTGAGCCTCAGTCAAGCAGTTGAAGGCCTGGTAGAATAAAAAGACTGATCTCCCTCAAGTGAGAAGTCATTCTGCAAGAAGATGGCCTCTGGACTTGAACTTCAACACTGGTGCTCTTCCCCAGTTTTCTAACCCACACAGAAGACTTTGAACTTGCCCACTCTATAAGTATATTCTTCCCATTGGTTCTTTTTCAGTTCAATAGTAGAATAATAAAAATGTAATTATATTATCTTATAATATATTACTTGTTTATTTAGAGTTTGACCTTGGTATACATTTTCTTGAATTCCATTCAGAGACCATTAAAAATGTTTTATATGGGCTAGGTGCAGTGGCTCATGCCTGTAATTTTAGCACTTGGATTACAAGGGTGGATTGCCTGAGTTTATAGGTTTGAGACCAGCCTGAGCCAGAGTGAGACCTCATCTCTAAACTGGCTGGGCACTAGAGTGGGCACCTATAGTCCCAGCTACTCAGGAGGCTGAGAAAAGAGAATCACTTGAGCCCAAGAGTATGGGGTTTCTATGAGCTATGACACCACAGCACTCTAGCGAGGGCAAAAAACTGAGACCCTGTCTCAAAAAAAGAATATTTTATATGCAAATTAAAATTTTATCATAAACTTTAATGAAACTACTGATCTTTTTAAAAGTATAAACAGTAGGTCCTGTACGGACATAGAAAGAAATTACAAGAAGTACTCAATTAGTGAAAACTGATGTGAAGTGGAATAATAAAAGAAGGCAGAAAAATAAGAAAAAGGAAACAAAAAATATTTAAAATAAATAGAAATTATCTAAAAAATGGTATGTTTTAACCCAACTATATCAATAATCACATTAAATATAAAAATATAAACATTTCAATTAAATAACAGATATTATCTGATAAGATTTAAAAAAACCAAAACCCAAGGATAGGCTGTCTACAAGAAACTCATTTTAAATAAATTGGATAAGAGAAAAGTAAAAGAATAGAAAATGATACAGAAACACTAGTCAAAAGAAAGCTACACTGCCTAGATTAATACCCAAAAAAATGGTAAATTGTATATAAACAAAATAGGATATATCTAACAATGAAATATTACTCAGGGCTCGATGCCTGTGGCTCAATCGGCTAAGGCGCCAGCCATGTACACCTAAGGTGGCGGGTTCGAATCCCCAGCCCAGGCCCGCCAAACAACAATGATGGCTGCAACCAAAAAAAAATGGCCAGGCGTTGTGGCGGGCGCCTGTGGTCCCAGCTACTTGGGAGGCGGAGGCAGGAGACTCGCTTGAGCCCAGGAGTTGGAGGTTGCTATGAGCTGTGATGCCAT